>WNWK01005330.1:52500-122750 GCA_009830355.1 Cherax destructor
GGCCAGCAGAGGCTGGTTCGACAGATTCAAGAAGCGAAGTGGCATACACAGTGTTGTAAGGCATGGTGAGGCTGCAAGTTCAGACAAACGTGTGGCCGAAGAATTCGTTGATGAATTCAAGGAGTACGTAGAGGCTGAAGGATTCATTCCCCAACAAGTGTTCAGTTGTGACGAAACAGGTCTCTTTTGGAAGAAAATGCCAAAGAGGATCTACATCACGCAGGAGGAAAAGGCACTGCCAGGACACAAGCCTATGAAGGATAGGCTAACTCTTTTGTTCTGTAGTAATGCTAGTGGGGATTTCAAAGTGAAGTCTTTACTGGTGTATCACTCTGAAAATCCCCGAGTGTTCAAGAAAAACAATGTCGTCAAGTGTAAATTGTGTGTGATGTGGAAACCTAATAATAAGGCATGAGTCACGAGGCAAATTTTCATTGACTGGGTCCATGAAGTGTTTGGCCCAAGTGTGAAAAAATACCTCCTGGAAAATAAATTGCCACTCAACTGCCTCTTGGTACTGGACAATGCTCCTGCTCATCCTCCAGACTTGGAAGACCAATTGTTTAGGGACTTCAGTTTTATAACAGTGAAGTTCTTGCCTCCTAACACCACTCCTCTCATCCAGCCCATGGACCAGCACGTCATTTCTAATTTCAAAAAACTCTACATGACAGCAGTGTTTTGAAGGTGCTTTGAAGTGACCTTGGACACTGAATTGGCCCTAAGAAACCGAGGTACCACTGTATATACAGTGGTACCTCGGTTAACAATGGTCCCCAAACTCACCCTTTTATGTAAGTTTATTTTTTTAAATGCTTTTGTAAGTGTATTTTTGGGGGTCTAAAACGACTAGTCTATTTTACATTATTCCTTATGGGGATAAATTCGTTTGGTAATGGCACTTGAACAGCATTCTGGAACGAAAAAATATCGTTAACCGAGGTACCACTGTATATATACAGTAGACCCTCATTTAGCACGACTTTATGTTGCGCGTTTTGGGTATTACGCGATTGAAGAATTGTGGCACATTTTTATCTAACACGACGTAAACCTTATATTACGCGATTCGCTGGAGGGGAAAAATTTTGAGCGTGCGGTCGCCTGCGGTAGGTTAAACCACTGAGTCAGTGGGGGTCCTACTAAGGGTGGCTATGATCCACAACAAGTGTTTAATGCTGACGAGACAAGTGTTTTCTGGAAGAAAATGCCAACATGAACTTATATCAGTCAGCAAGAGAAAAGTGCACCAGGCTTCAAGACAGCAAAGGATCGCTTCACCTTGCTCCTTTTGGGTAATGCATCAGGTGATTTCAAGTGTAAGCCCATGGTTATTTACCGTTGTAAGAATCCTCATGCTTTGAGGAAAAGGGAATTTGTTTTTCCTTCGCACAAACTAAGTTTATTCAGGTATACAGAGATAGTTACATTGATTATCATACATAGCAGCATATGTGTAGAGAACCTAGGATAACCCAAAGTGTTATCCTAGAGAACCTAGGATAACCCAAAGTGTTATCCTAGAGAACCTAGGATAACCCAAAGTGTTATCCTAGAGAACAGAAAAACTGAACTAGGATAACCCAAAGTTTGGGTTATCCTAGGTTCTGTACACATATGCTGCTATGTATGATAATCTTTGTAACTGTATCTGTGTATACCTGAATAAACCTACTTACAGTTTGCAGGAAGAAAAAACAACCATTCCCTCAAGCGGCCGGTGCTAATGTTGTGGAACAGCTGGGGAGACCACCCGCCTTCCCATGCTACCCCTCCCCCAACAACACCCCACCATCCCAGCATTCGTATTCCATACGAGTCAAGCCAGCTGTGTTTGTCAAGAATAAGAGAGTGAATTGTGTTTTGATCTTTAAATTACTATATCTTGTATCTGCCAAGCAATCATGTCACCCAGTAGGCATACCAGTGTTGCTCAAAGTGGCAAGAAAATGTTTAAGCATTTATTAAGTCTTAGAATTAACGAAGAAAAAGATATTAGACAAGACATAACCTGTGGCTGTAATGAAGTGTTACTTTGTACACATAAAAAGATGTAAACATACGTTTGTGTGACTAACTTACTGACTGACTGGACTGACTTACTGAATGACTTGACTGACTGAATGACTTGACTGACTGACTGACTGAATGACTTGACTGACTGACTGACTTACTGAATGACTTGACTGACTGACTTACTGAATGACTTGACTGAATGACTTGACTGACTGACTGAATGACTTGACTGACTGACTTACTGAATGACTTGACTGACTTACTTACTGAATGACTTGACTGACTGACTGAATGACTTGACTGACTGACTTACTGAATGACTTGACTGACTGACTTACTGAATGACTTGACTTACTGAATGTCTTGACTGACTTACTGAATGTCTTGACTGACTTACTGAATGTCTTGACTGACTTACTGAATGTCTTGACTGACTTACTGAATGTCTTGACTGACTTACTGAATGACTTGACTGACTTACTGAATGACTTGACTGACTTACTGAATGTCTTGACTGACTTACTGAATGTCTTGACTAACTTACTGAATGTCTTGACTGACTTACTGAATGTCTTGACTGACTTACTGAATGACTTTATTAAAGTTAGAGACACTCAGTACAACTATCGACTTCAGTTCCAGAATCTCTACTATCCACCTCAGCCCAGTAGGGCCACAGCATAACTCTCCACTCTCTTCACAATCATCCATAAACATCAGCACCCACAATTTAAGGTAAATACTATTATTTCTGTTACATTTGTAGTCTTAAGCAGTAAAAACAACATAATACATCACGATAATGAACTACAATTACATATTCTCTTTTATATTTGTAAGATCTGTTGGTCTAAAAAAAAACTTGTTTGGCTTTTTGGGGACTCTCAGGACCGTAACCCTATTTTTCCCATAAGTTCTTTTAATTATCTAACACGATTTTACCTAACACGATGTTTTCAGGACCGTAACTACCGTGCTAAATGAGGGTCTACTGTATTATTTATATATCTTTGCACTCTGAATGTGAGGAATGCAGTAACAGGAAGCATGTTGCCACCCACAGCATCGCTCCCACACAGAAATATAATACCAGGGGAAAATCTGAACCTAGTTAAACATTATTAAAAAATCTGGACATAACCAAATTTACATCCTTTAAATTTATGTATATACTCAAATGCATTCATTAAATCTCTTCTCTGTTTTGTTTATAGGTGTGCCTGTGCCACGAGTTGGCACCAGTGACTGGGGTTGCTGCCAGATCATACAAGTGTCGCCACAATCCACATTTAAGCATTCTTCCCTCAATAAACTTGCTTAACTCTTGGCCATTTACCTTGATAAGTGGCCATTCCACCTCCATGTCTCATTAGTCAAGATTATTATTACATATTATTTTTATTATTTTTTTTTTCAACAAACCGGCCGTATCCCACCGAGGCAGGGTGACCCAAAAAAGAAAAACGAAAGTATTATTATTATTATATTACACCCTGATAGTCAAGAATAAGTACACAATATTACATTTTTCATGAAATTACTGTATGTAATTTCATTAATAATGATTAGAATGCACAGAATATATCTGGTATATAAACTATTACAATGCTACATCAATTATCAGAAAATTCTCTCCCATAAAATATAAGAAAAAATCCTTCTATGAGAAAAAATTCATACCATGTAACATAGATAAAATCCCTCTCATAAAAGCTAGAAAAAATCCTCCCATAAAATATAATAAAAAAATCCCCCTAAAAATATAAGAAAAATCCCAATCATAAAAGAGAAAATTGCTACCATAAAACATAAAATCCCTCTCATTAAAAATAGAGAAAATCCCTCATATTAAATAAAAACAAAGCCCTCTCATAAGACTTCAAGACAAATCCCTCTCATGAAAAATAAAGATAACTCCCTCTCATAAAAGATAGACAAATCCCTCACATAAAAGACAGATAAATCTCTCACATAAAAGACAGACAAATCCCTCACATAAAAGACAAACAAATCCCTCACATAAAAGACAAACAAATCCCTCACATAAGACAGATAAATCCCTGACATAAAAGACAAACAAATCCCTCACATAAGACAGATAAATCCCTGACATAAAAGACAAATAAATCCCTCACATAAGACAGACAGTTAACATGGTGGGTTGCAGTTGAGCTGACGTCTGAGAGGTAAACAAACTGTACTAAATACCCAGAGTTTTCTGGTGGTTTTCATTCTAGAGAAGTCGTGAAGGGATTAAGGGTAAATCTCAGGAGAGAGTGGCAACACTTGTCACTCAATAAAATTTAGGCAGCCAGCCAGTGAGGACTGGCTCCTTTAAATAGACCTTGAACAGTGTATCTTTATCCATAACAACTGCATAATAAAGATACCCTATACTCACTCACTCTCTCTCTCTTAAACAGTATCATAAACAAATACACAGAATGTAGGATACTGATGAGCAGCAAGAATAATAATAATAATAATAATATTGTTAAAGGGCTAAAACTGTATGGGTTATACAGGGCTTTGGAGAATGAGAAATACTCATGTCTGATGTGACATGTCCCCTCCAAGAATGGGGGTGTACCTTCATGTTGATGAAGGGCTCTTGAGCCAAGGGATTTGAACTACTCTCCCTTTCCTTGGATTAAACGTAATTACCTCCCATTCCCTAGTTACTGTATGGCTCCTATATGTTTAATGCTTCAATTTGAATAGGATATTTTTTTTAATTTAACAGCCATATCCGTCAAGGAAAAACACATTAACGATCACTCGTTCAATCACTGTCTTTACAGAATACCATTATACAGTGGTCCCTCGGTTTTCGGTCATCTCCAAACTCGAACATTTATGTAAGTGTATTTTCGTAAGTGCTTTTGCAAGTGTATTTTTGGGGGTCTGAAATAGACTAACCTACGTGACATTATTTCTTAAGGAAGTAAATTCGTTCGGTAATGGCACTTGAGCAGCATTCTGGAACGAATTTTCGGCGAAAACCAAGGGACCACTGTATATTATAATAATATACTACTGTATAAAATAAAAATATGCCAAAGAAATTTAAAAGGCATTTTGCTTTATACAAAATGAAAACTGTTAGACCTAAATGTGCAAAATCTCAGCAATGACACTGCTCAGACTTCCGGAGGACGCAGCGACTGGTGAAGTATGAGGAACACGTGAGCGGCTCCAGCTAGATTTTATAAGTGGCCTTATGGCTGCCAACATCAGTGACACATTATATATCACAAGTGAAATTCTTCCTTATAACAGGTGTTGCCCCTTAGTAACTGTGCGGTGCACATTACAAGATGAGAGGCAGCACAGGCACAACTCTACTCTCCCAAAATGCATGAACACCACACAGTATAATATAAATCCTAATACAGTGGACCCCCAGCTAACGAAAAAAATTCATTCCAGAAGCCTGCTCAAGTGCCATTACCGAACGAATTTACTTCCTTAAGAAATAATGTCACGTAGGTTAGTTTATTTCAGACTCCCAAAAATACACTTCCAGAAGTACTTACAATATTATACAGTGGACCCTCGGTTAACGAATACCCCGGAAATCGTGCAATTATGTAAGTATAATTTTGTAAGTTCTTGTGGAAGTGTATTTTTGGGGGTCTGAAATAGACTAACCTACGTGAAATTTTTCCTTAAGGGAGTAAATTGCTCGGTAATGGCACTTGAGCAGACTTCAGGAGTGAAGTTTTACGAAACTCGGGGGTCCACTGTACTTACATAATTGTACGATTTCGGGTGTCGTAGCGGGGTCCACTGTATACTATATACAGTGGACCCCGGTTTCGTGATTTTTTCGTTCCAGAATGCTGTTCAAGTGCCATTACCAAACGAATTTATTCCCATAAGGAATAATGTAAAGTAGACTAGTCCTTTTAGACCCCCAAAAATACACTTACATAAAAGGGCGAGTTTGGAGCATCACGAACACCGGGGGTTCACTGTATATACTGTATGTATATGGGGATGTGGAATTCTTCCTCCGTAAGCCATGCGTGTCGTAAAAGCAACTAAAATGGTAGGAGCGAGGGGCTAGTAACCCCTTCTTCTGTATACTTTACTAAAGTTAAAAAGGGAAACTTTTGTTTTTCTTTTTAGGTCACCCTGCCTGGTGGGAGATGAACGGTATGTTGAAAAAAATATATATATACAGTGGACCCCCGAGTTTCGTAAAAACTTCACTCCTGAAGTCTGTTCAAGTGCCATTACCGAACGAATTTACTCCCTTAAGGAAAAATGTCACGTAGGTTAGTCTATTTCAGACCCCCAAAAATACTTTTCCACAAGCACTTACAATATCATACTTACATAAATGTACGATTTCCGGGGTTTACGAAACTCGGGGGTCCACTGTACAGTGGTCCCTCGACTAACGTAATTAATCCGTTCCAGGAGCTAGTACTTAACACGAAAAATACGTAATTCGAAACCTTATTTCCCATAAGAAATAATGTAAATACAATTAATCCGTTTCCACCCAAAAATTTTCACCAAAAATTTTCACCAAAAATTCATTTTTTTAAAGAATAAATACTATAGTTTTTACATACAGAAAACAATGAGAAATAAATATAAAGCACTAATTATAATGGACAAATGAACAGTTAAATAAGTTTTACCTTTATTGAAGACTTGTTGGCATATGAGAGTTTGTTTGGAGGCAGGACAAAATACTAGTCCTTCAATATGACAATAATATCAACTCTACAGCTTATTTATCTAGCACAATTCATCTAATATGACATAATAAACAATATTAATAACATAGAAACATGAAAACATTGCATTACGATGTAAGACTGGTGGTAGTGTGTTTGTTGTTGTTGGGTATAGGGCCACTGACCATAAGCCGTGGTGGATGGCAGCAGCAAGGCCATCACCACTATTCACACAAAACAATGTGCATAATTTATAACTAAGAAACATTTACACTTTAATTTATAAATAAGAAATATTTACACTTTAATTTATAAATAAGAAATATTCACACTTATATAAATAAGAAATACTTTCACTTATACCTTGGAGATGGTGGAACAGTACTGCGTTCTTCTCAGTGTCCCTATATAATCCTCAAACATTGTAAAAGTTAAGTTTTGTGTCGTCATTTTCTATCGATTAATCGCTTAACTTACTTAAATAATTAAGTTTATTCAGGTATACACAAATCCAGCTATACATACATTATCATACATAGCAGCATATGTGTAGAAAACCTAGGATAACCCAAAAAAGTCAAGACAGAATGACTTATTTCCATTGCTACACTTTATCACTGGCTGGTCATCGACTTGTGAAGCTTCTTTGGACCCATGGTGACTTATTTCACAGTGACAATCACTAAACCACCAATAAACACAACAAATTTATTGTGAATGTTTGAAAGAGCGTGCTGGGTAATGTTCTCTCAATGGTAAACAATGCTTGACTGGCGTCCTGCGCAGGCGCAGGGCAGGCGCGGAGCAGGCGGACAGGTCTAATACGTTACGCTACACGAGTCCATTTTCGATACACAATATTGAAAAAAACTTACATTACACGATTTTTACGTTATATGGGCCTTACATTACTCGGGGGTCCACTGTATTCTGTTTACTTCAATATACAGTACACTACTGTATAAACATTTAAAAATATACCAGAAATACACAAATAGCCCGCACATAGAAGAGAGGAGCATACGACAAGGTTTCGGTCCGACTTGGACCATTTACATAGTCACAGTGTGACTTTGTAAATGGTCCAAGTTGGACCGAAACGTCGTCGTAAGCTTCTCTCTTCTATGTGTGGGTTATTTGTGTATTGTTCCAGTCATGGTATTGTGTCTTTTTTTGTTATATATCAGAAATGTTATAAATGGTGCAAAGGTGACATTAAAACAATATCAAAGATGGTTGACACAAACTCACTACCATTATAGTATGCTCCTCACTTAGCAACCAATTCATTTAACGACGTGGTCTTAGGAATGGAACTCCATCGTTAAATGAGGAGAGGTTGTAATATATTTTGTGTTGGTGGTATTGGAGTCACTGTCTCGAGTGAAAAACATAGCCTCCTAGTATTTTTTTCTCATCAAATTGTAGTCTAATGCTCAAATATGGAAAATAAGTAAGAGTGAAAACTAATCACTAATTGAAGTGTTGTCGTGTTGAAGTTACTAACTATACTTTGGTCAGGTACACAGACATTCAGCTCTGACAGGTATTGTGCAATTATTTAACAATATATCTGGCTGTCATCTATAGCTTCCTCAATGTATCCCATATACAACACTATGAATATTACCAGTTATAGTACAAGAGAATGCTGAATTCATATAACACTGTATTTATTTATCAAAAAAGATGATGCAAATGGTGAGACCATGAGGACATAGGCATAGAGGAATATTGCAGTAGGCTTACTGGTCCATGCTAGGCAGATTCTACTCACACCCATATTTAGTTAACCTATATTTAAAACTAACCAGTGCTTGCTTCAATGCCTACTTGGCAATTTGTTCCACACATCTACACCTCTTGCCAAACCAGAGCTTTCTCATATCTCATATCCTAAGTTTAATTTGTTTTTTTAACACAAACCGTCTTCAACTGAGGCCGGGTGACACACACACAAAAAAATACTTACCATCATTCACTCCAGAGTTCAGGCAATGTACTTCCCAATATAACACACTTATCACCACTACAACACACACTTATCACTACAACACAATGCACTTATCACTACAACACAACGCACTTATCACCCCTGCAACACCACACACTTATCACCTCTATAACAACACACTTATCACTACAACACAATGCACTTATCACCCCTACAACACCACACACTTATCACTACTGCACCAGCATAATATAACACACTTATCACCGTTACTAGCTGGTGTCAAACTCCTAATTATATAGTTAGTATCTTAACTATATTTAAGGTTCCTAAACATATATTTCTAGGTACCTCTATATGCAAACTAGAACATTTGTCTTGCTCACAAAATTGAACTAGCTCATATAGCTGTATATTTGGTGAGTCAAGGATAATGGATAAGCTCAGTGTAAAGGTTAGCACTGGCCAGGGACTGAAGAGATCTCTCTCACAGTCTGATTTTAGACAGTACGCTGGACCTCTGCGCTAAAGTAAAACTTCCTAGAACTGATAACACAAACTTGTTATCAATGCACTATCGATGTCACGACCAGCAACAAAATCTCCATAGAAAATATCTGATCCAACAGCAATGCTTGCATTATTATAGTCAGCAGCAGCAAAAGTAACAGTTCCTCGACCAACAACAGCAGCAGCAAAAGTAGCAGTTCCTTAACCAACAACAGCAGCAGCAAAAGTAACAGTTCCTCGACTGGTGGTGGCAGTGATGTTCATAAATTTTTATTCCTAATCTAGAACAGGATCTTCCTAGCAAGCTGACTGTAAACGTGCCTATAATACCATGGGATAGTATTACAATAACTGGGGACCTTGGTAAAGGTCATTATGGTAAAATACAAAAGGGACTGCTACGGGAAGAGGACGGCTCCACTATTCCAGTTGCAGTTAAAATATTCCACTATGGAACAATTGACTCCAATGAAGTTTAGATGCTTCACGAGGCAGACAGCTCCGGAGGTGCTGCTAGACTATGTGGTGTCACTGATAGTGATCCTCAAGCTCTGGTCATGGAGTATATACCAGGCTCAACACTATACAGTGGACCTCTGGATTACGATTGCGTCGGATAACGATAAATTCGGAAGACGAAACATTTTTCCATAAAAATAATGGTTTGGTAAACGATGATCCGCTCGGAAAACGCTATTCGTCTTGGACGCATACACGGCACAACGCTCCATCCAGAGTCAGTGTGTCATTGTTTACCAGCGAGTGAGTGCCACCCCGCCACCCACACATTCATATCATACATTTTGTCATTATTCCATTGTTTTTAGTGCTTGCAACTGCTAAATAAGCCACCATGGGCCCAAAGAAAGCTCCTAGTGCCAGCCCTGTGGTAAAGGGCTGAGAGGGGAGAATGTGTCTTCTTAAGTGATTCAGTGATTCTACTATAAGTTATGATACTAAAGCAGCAGGAGTTGATAAAGGCTATAGCACCAGCCAGTGATAAAGTGTAGCATTAACAGTGTAGCAAGTAAGTTAAGTGATTAAGCGATAGAAAAATGATGACACGAAACTTAACTCCTCCAATGTTGTTGGAGTTATATAGGGCGACTGACAACACCACCGTGTGTCTGGCGGCCATCACTATTTAAGGCGTATCTTTCAGTGGCCCTTATACACCCAACAACAAACACCACAACACCAGTCCTCGCATTCGTAATGATATTTTATTCATTCTAGAGTATATGTCATGTTTCTATGTTATTAATATTGTTTATTATGTCATATTAGATGAATTGTGATAGATAAATAAGCCATAGAGTTTATATTAGTGTCATTTTGAAGGACTATCTTGTCCTGTCCACAAACACACACCCCTGTCGCCGGCACAATTCCAAACATTCGCCAGAAACAGAACTCTCTGGAACACTTTTTTGAGCAACAGGGGTCCAGTGACTCTCAAGCTGGTCCTAGTGGCATTAAAAAACAAAGAAAGGAAGTAACCCAGGAAGAGGACTTGGTACCTGAAGTGTTAATGGAAGGGGATTACCCTTCCAAACACTAGCAACTACTCCTTCCTCTCCCCTCCTTCCATCTTCCACACATCAACAACTCATCAATAAATGTAAGTGTCAAGTTATTACTGTTTTATGTACTTTATATCTCATTCTTTTCTGTGTAATTTAATGTGGAAACAATATTTATTTTAATACTTTTGTGTGTCTGAAACGGATTAATTGAATTTCCATTATTTCTTAGGGGGAAAATAGATTCGGATTACATTATTTTCGGTTTAAGTTACGCCCTCTGGAATGGATTAATCACATAATCCGGGGGTCCACTGTATAAGTTTATAAAACTAGTATCTGTGAAGAGGGTGTAAAGGCATATAATGCCACCGTTGCTGAACTAGCCAACTTCCACGATTCAGGTTTTGCTCAATCTTCACTGTAATAATATCATATTGGATAATAGGAATACTTCTCAGTTACAGAGTCATCTAATTGGAAATATATATGTGGGTCAGCATAGCCTTCAGCTAATATGGGAATACATAATTTAGTCGAGAGATTAAATGGAAAAATGAACATCTTCTATCTCCTGTTTGTCCATTCTGTACAAGATATTATTAAACACAAGGCAATTAAAGTATCCCAGAAGGAAGATCTTCAGTGGTTGATATTTTTTTTACCTTTCTGCAATTTTTTGTTATTATTTTATTCATTAAAGGAAACAACTGATTTATATTAGATAAATTTAGATTCAGAAAAGACCATCAAAGGAGATTAAGATTAAACAGAAAAGGACATTAGAGAAGCTGTCCAGCACCTCCTACACAAGACTTGGCAACGCCAACATTAACTCCACATGTTAACCTGAAAATAACATTAGTTGTGTCAGTGTCCAGCGAAGAGCAATCTTCATAACCTAAAAACCAGTTAAGCTGAATAGGAATTTCTATTTAGTTTCTTTTGGGAAGTGAGAAAATCATGAAAGAGAAGAAACAATTAAATGGGAATAACTGTGAGAACTTACTACGATGTAAAGGAAATATTAGGTGGGAGTGTAAAGAGAAGCGTAAGAAGGATTGGACTGTGTTTTATGTAAATGATAAAGACACCAGAAGGAAATGGAAGTACAGTGGTACCCAGAGTTTCGTACTTCATTCGTTCCAGAAGGCTGTTCAAGTGCCGTTACTGAACGAATTTGTTCCCATAAGGAATAATGTAAATTAGATTAGTCCGTTTCAGACCCCCAAAAATACACTTACAATAATACACTTACATAATTGTTCGAGTTGGGAGCAGTACGAAACTCGGGGTACCACTGTATTAGTCAATCAACTTTTCATTTGTACAGTTTTTTTTTTAAGCCAATACGTATAATATACCCTGTCTCAGTGGGAAACGGCTGACGTGTTAAAAAAAAATATGTATACCTAGGAAGAGATAATGGAAGCAAGAGTAAGGAGAAGTCTGCAGTGATGATAGTAGATGAGTAAGACATCTGCAACAGTTGTCTCTCTTTATTTGGTAAACATTTCACCTACAGAGTAGGCTTCTTCAGTCAGATACAGAAGCAGCAAGTGTATTAGTCAAGTAAAGATGATGTAATCAGTCCATCAACTCTGAGTAGTTTCAAATATAAGTTACATAAATACATGAGTGAGAGGGGGTTGGATTGAAGTGGTACTTACACAGGAGTTTAAAGGTTTATCAAAGCTTATTCCTTCAGTACCAGTGAAAACAGGTTGGGCAAATATTTTGTTAGTGGGTTTGGGTTTGAGAAGAACGTGCCTAGTATGGGCCAGTAGGGTTGCTGCAGTGTTCCTCCTTTCTTATGTTCTTATGATGATAAATGAGACGATTGTGAACATTTTGGCATCTTTATTCTGGATATGTTTAGAGAGCCAGTGGCTTCTTCAGTCCAATGCAGAAAAAGGTGGAAGATGAGTGTGAAGTAATCAGTCCGACAGCTTTGAGTTGATGTGTTTAAGCAATCAATCTTGATAAAAGTGCAGTATACAAGTGTTTTGCAGTGTTGTAGTGGTAATAAGTGTGTTGTGTTATGGTAGTGTAGTGGTGATATGTGTTGCATTGTGGTAGTGTAGTGGTGATAAGTATTGTGTTGTGGTATCTGGCTCATGTTTTCGTAAAGTGAGTGAACCAAATTTACCTCTTCAGGGCAAAACTATAACTATTTAATCACTGTGACAGTTTACTTGTCACTGATTTCATTTCTATCCTATGAATTTTGAGACATAAAACTCAATACACAAATAACCCGCACGTAGTAGGAAGAAACTTATGACAACATTTCGGTCCGACTTGTACCATTTTCTCGTCATACACCAACACATGAAGTTAAGGAAGCCAGTATATATATATATATATATATATATATATATGTGGTACCTCGACTTACGATATTTTTTCATTCCAGAATGCTGTTCAAGTGCCATTACCAAACGAATTTATCTCCTTAAGAAATAATGTAAAATAGACTAGTCTGTTTAGACCCCTAAAAGTACACTTACAAAAGCATTTAAAAAAATAAACTTACATAAAAGGGTGTGTTTGGGGACCATCGTAAGTCGAGGTACCACTGTATATATATATATATTTTTTTTTTTTATTAACACATCGGCCGATTCCCACCAAGGCAGGGTGGCCCGAAAAAGAAAAACTTTCATCATCATTCACTCCATCACTGTCTTGCCAGAAGGGTGCTTTACACTACAGTTATAAAACTGCAACATTAACACCCCTCCTTCAGAGTGCCGGCACTGTACTTCCCATCTCCAGAACTCAAGTCCGGCCTGCCGGTTTACCTGAATCCCTTCATAAATGTTACTTTGCTCACACTCCAACAGCACGTCAAGTATTAAAACCATATGCCTCCATTCACTCCTATCAAATACGCTCAAACATGCTTGCTGGAAGTCCAAGCCCTCGCACACAAAACTTCCTTTACCCCTCCCTCCAACCTTTCCTAGGCCGACCCCTACCCCGCCTTCCCTCCACTACAGATTTATACACTCTGAAGTCACTCTGTCTCGCTCCATTCTCTCTACATGTCCAAACCACCTCAACAACCCCTCCTCAGCTCTCTGGACAATCGTTTTGGTAATCCCGCACCTCCTCCTAATTTCCAAACTCCGAATTCTCTGCATTATATTCACACCACACATTGACCTCAGACATGACATCTCCACTGCCTCCAGCCTTCTCCTCGTTGCAACATTCATCACCCATGCTTCACACCCATATAAGAGCGTTGGTATAACTATACTCTCATACATTCCCTTCTTTACTTCCATGGACAAGGTTCTTTGTCTCCACAGACTCCGAAGTGCTCCACTCACCCTTTTCCCTCATCAATTCTATGATTCACCTCATCCTTCATAGACCCATCCGCCGACATGTCCACTCCCAAATATCTGAATACATTCACCTCCTCCATACTCTCTCCCTCCAATCTGATATCCAATCTTTCGTCACCTATTCTTTTTGTTATCCTCATCACCTTACTCTTTCCTATATTCACTTTCAATTTTCTTCTTTACACACCCTACCAAATTCATCCACCAACCTCTGCAACTTCTCTTCAGAATCTCCCAAAAGCACAGTGTCATCAGCAAAAGCAACTGTGACAACTCCCACTTTGTATTTGCTTTTTATCTTTTAGCCCAACACCTCTTGCCAAGACCCTCGCATTCACTTCTCTTACAACCCCATCTATAAATATATTGAACAACCACGGTGACATCACACATCCTTGTCTAAGGCCCACTTTTACTGGGAAATAGTCCCCTTCCCTCCTACACACTCTAACCTGAGCCTCACTATCCTCATAAAAACTCTTCACTGCTTTCAGTAACCTTCCTCCTATTCCATACACCTGCAACATCTGCCACATTGCCCCCTATCTACCCTATCATACGCCTTTTCCAAATCCATAAATGCCACAAAAACATCTTTACCCTTATCCAAATACTGTTCACCTATATGTTTCACTGTAAACACTTGGTCTACACACCCCTACCTTTCCTAAAGCCCCTTGTTCATCTGCTATCCTGCTTTCTGTTTTACTCTTAATTCTTTCAATAATAACTCTACCATACACTTTACCAGGTACACTCAACAGACTTATTCCCCTATAATTTTTGCACTCTCTTTTGTCCCCTTTGCCTTTATACAAAGGAACAATACACGCTCTCTGCCAATCCCTAGGTACCTTACCCTCTTCCATACATTTATTAAATAATAGCACCAACCACTCCAAAATTATATCCCCACCTGCTTTTAACATTTCTATCTTTATCCCATCAATCCCAGCTGCCTTACCCCTTTCATTCTACCCACTGCCTCACGAATTTCCCCCTACACCCACAACTGGCTCTTCCACACTCCTACAAGATGTTATTCCTCCTGCCCTACACACGAAATCACAGCTTCCTGTCTTCATCAACATTTAACAAATCCTCAAAATATTCTCTCCATCTTCCCGATACCTCTAACTCTCCATTTAATAACTCTCCTCTCCTATTTTTAACTGTCAAATCCATTTGTTCTCTAGGCTTCCTCAACTTATTAATCTCATTCCAAAACTTTTTCTTATTTTCAACAAAATTTGCTGATAACATCTCACCCACTCTCTCATCTGCTCTCTTTTTACATTGCTTCACCACTCTTTAACCTCTCTTTTTTCTCCATATACTCTTCCCTCCTTGCATCACTTCTACTTTGTAAAAACCTCTCATATGCTAACTTTTTCCCCCTTACTACTCTTTTTACATCATCATTCCACCAATCGCTCCTCTTCCCTCCCGCACCCACTCGCCTGTAACTACAAACTTCTGCTGAACACTCTAACACTACATTTTTAAATCTACCCCATACATTTTCGACCCCATTGCCTACACTCTCACTAGCCCATCTATCCTCCAATAGTTGTTTATATCTTACCCTAACTGCCTCCTCTTTTAGTTTATAAACCTTCACCTCTCTTTTACTTACTGATTCTATTTTCCTTGTATCCCATCTACCTTTTACTCCCACTGTAGCTATAACTAAAAAGTGATCTGATATATCTGTGGCCCCTCTATAAACATGTACATCCTGAAGTCTACTCAACAGTCTTTTATCTACCAATACATAGTCCAACAAACTACTGTCATTACGCCCTACATCATATCTTGTATACTTATTTATCCTCTTTTTCTTAAAATATGTATTACCTATATTACCTATATTTAACAAACTGGCCATATTCCATCGAGACAGATGACCTAAAAAGAAAAACAAAAGTTCTCTTTTTAAATACAGTGGACCCCAAGTAACGTAAAAACTTCATTCCAGAAGCCTGCTCAAGTGCCATTACCGAATGAATTTACTCCCTTAAGGAATAATGTCACGTAGGTTAGTCTATTTCAGACCCCCAAAAATACACTTCCACAAGCACTTACAATATTATACTTACATAATTGTACGATTTCCGGGGTGTTCGTTACTCAGGAGTCCACTGTATATTAATGTATACAGGAGAAGAGGTTACTAGCCCCTTGCTCCCTGCATTTTAGTCGCCTCTTACGATAAGCATGGCTTACAAAGGAAGAATTCTCTTCCACTTACCTTGGAAAAGCCAGTATATATATATCAGAGGATTACAGGTATGGGAGAAAGAGAGGTAGAAAAATAAAAGAAGGAAGTAGAGATAGTAATGGATAAGGTAGTAGACAGAATGGGAAACATATACTGTTATAATAAACATATATTGTACTCACTTTTCGTTCCCTAAGTTCTTCAAGTGTTGGTCTGAAGGATAACTTTCTTAACAAGGTTTTTCTCTTCTCCTCCTTCTGTTTTCTCGCTTCCTCAGGGGTAGTTCCTACCAGAAGAAGGTTATTAATCTAAGTTACCATACCAGAAGGAGGTTATTAATCTAAGTTATCCTACTAGAAGAAGGTTATTAATCTAAGTTATCCTACTAGAAGAAGGTTATTAATCTAAGTTATCCTACCAGAAATAGGTTATTAATCTAAGTTATCCTACTAGAAGAAGGTTATTAATCTAAGTTATCCTACCAGAAATAGGTTATTAATCTAAGTTATCCTACCAGAAATAGGTTATTAATCTAAGTTATCCTACTAGAAGAAGGTTATTAATCTAAGTTATGAGTCACTGTGTCAGTAATGTACAAGTACTATACATGGGCAGATCTACTGTGAAAGTAATGAAGCTAAAGCTTCTGAGCCCCTAATCCTGGAGGGGCCCCAGAAGCAACTGAAGGGCCCCCCTTCCCCATAACTTGTAGGTCCCCCACTGAATGTATAGTACACACTTAAGATTCAGAGACACTTGGCAAGTTATCAACACTTGCAACAAAGATTAGTTGCATTTATGAATAAAACCTGGAAACATTAAGTGACGTCAAGCAATTCAGTAATGTATTTTTTTTATTAACACACCGGCCATTTCCCACTGAGGCAGGGTGACCACCAAGGCAGGGTGACCACCGAGGCAGAGTGACCACCCGAGGCAGGGTGACCACCCGAGGCAGGGTGACCACCCGAGGCAGGGTGACCACCGAGGCAGGGTGACCACCGAGACAGGGTGACCACCGAGGCAGGGTGACCACCGAGGCAGGGTGACCACCCGAGGCAGGGTGACCACCCGAGGCAGGGTGACCACCCGAGGCAGGGTGACCACCCGAGGCAGGGTGACCACCGAGGCAGGGTGACCACCGAGACAGGGTGACCACTGAGGCAGGGTGACCACCGAGGCAGGGTGACCACCGAGGCAGGGTGACCACCGAGGCAGGGTGACCACCTAGGCAGGGTGACCACCGAGGCAGGGTGACCACCCGAGGCAGGGTGACCACCAAGGCAGGGTGACCACCAAGGCAGGGTGACCACCAAGGCAGGGTGACCACCAAGGCAGGGTGACCACCAAGGCAGGGTGACCACCGAGGCAGGGTGACCCGAAAAAGAAGAAATAAAAGTTATTTCTTCTTTATACATTTAGTAATTTATACAGAAGAAGGGGTCACTAGTCCCTTGCTCCCAGCATTTTAGTCGCCTCTTACGACACTCAAGGCTTACAGAGGAAGGAGTCTTCTCCACTTCCCCATGGGCAATAATACTCATATATGAAGTAAATATAAATGCAATAGTACTGAACTTTAATATTTCTGAACACTGTACACATATCAACTCACTTTTAAGTATATTTCTCTCTTCCAGCTCTTCAGCCGTGGGTCGTAAACTCAAACGTCTGAAAAGAGAAAACCGAGCACTTAATAATGTTTCAATATACATACAAACAAACAGCTTTATTTTTTCTGCAGTACACAAAATATAGTTTACATGTAATAAAATAATGATAAGCTAAAGCCACTATCATGCTGTGTATTTCAGGCAGACTAATACCAATGCTTATACGTACACTATTTAAGACTAGACACAGGTTATTCACTTGGAGTTTTTTTATGAACCTTTAAAACAGCACTATGTAGATATCATAAAAAATTCTCATAACAATCAATATACAAAATTAGTTCATAGATTTAAAGCTTACAAATTACAACCAAGAAAAAATTACAATGTAGAAAAGAAATGGTTACCTAGATAGTAGTTTGGCCAAGACGACCTTGACCCACGACCGCCGTCGACGCTCTTTCAACCAATCCTCTTCCAGGACCACCACTACAACCAGGCCGTCTTTCCGGGGTATTTGAAAGTAATTCTGGACCCCCATAGTGCCCAACTTTTTGTATCAACAATGAGACCAAAATGATATGCAGAGATATATCTGAAGCTCGGACCAGCCGTAGCTTTTATCACACACGTTTTAGCACAGTTCACCCATTGCACTCGGAACGCCAAACGTGTATTAACGTACGATAGCCCATGCCTCTCCTCCGGCAATCATACACGCTCTTCATTAATTTACAAACTAGGCAAACCTTGAAAGTCACTTTATCATTAGCCAGCCACTGTCATATTAACCAAGACACTGACATGTTAACCAAGCCACTGTCATGTTAACCAAGACAACACTTTCCATCGAGCAGAGTGATCGTTGTTGTACTGGAAGGTGTGGTGAGGAGGCTTGTGATGTATGTAGGGAAGGTGTGGTGAGGAGGCTTGTGATGTATGTACGGAAGGTGTGGTGAGGAGGCTTGTGATGTATGTACGGAAGGTGTGGTGAGGAGGCTTGTGATGTATGTACGGTAGGTGTGGTGAGTATTGCTCCACTCACTCACTCTTAAAGACTGCCAATGAGTGAGCCAGCTACATCTAGCTTGCCTGTCCCAGCTACCTTTAGCCTCCCCATCCTCCCTCCCTCCCTCATTACCTCAACCACTTGCTACTACCATTTTTATTCCCTCCTTCCCTGTCCCCCTTCACCATCTCTTACCTCCCCTCACCACCTACACACCCTCCTCTTCACCTCAGTCACTAGTTATTATTATCACTTTTATCCTCCCTCCCCTCCTTCACCACTATCCTCCCTCCCTCCTTCACCACTATCCTCCCTCCCTCCTTCACCACTATCCTCCCTCCCTCCTTCACCACTATCCTCCCTCCCTCCTTCACCACTATCCTCCCTCCCTCCTTCACTATCCTCCCTCCCTCCTTCACTACTATCCTCCCTCCCTCCTTCACTATCCTCCCTCCCTACTTCACCACTATCCTCCCTCCCTCCTTCACCACTATCCTCCCTCCCTCCTTCACCACTATCCTCCCTCCCTCCTTCACTATCCTCCCTCCTCCTTCACCACTATCCTCCCTCCCTCCTTCACCACTATCCTCCCTCCCTCCTTCACCACTATCCTCCCTCCCTCCTTCACCACTATCCTCCCTCCCTCCTTCACCACTATCCTCCCTCCCTCTTTCACCACTATCCTCCCTCCCTCCTTCACCACTATCCTCCCTCCCTCTTTCACCACTATCCTCCCTCCCTCCTTCACCACTATCCTCCCTCCCTCCTTCACTATCCTCCCTCCTTCCTTCACCACTATCCTCCCTCCCTCCTTCACCACTATCCTCCCCCCCTCCTTCACCACTATCCTCCTTCCCTCCTTCACCACTATCCTCCCTCCACCTTAACCACACAACTCCCTCACCTCCTTAATCACCACTATCCTCCCTCCCTCCTTAACCACCACTATCCTCCCTCCCTCCTTAACCACCACTATCCTCCTCTCCTCCTTAACCACCATTATCCTCCTCCCTCCTTAACCACCACTATCATCCCTCCCCTCCACCACTATCCTCCCTCCTCCTTAACTACCACTATCCTCCCTCCCTCCTTAACCACCACTATCCTCCCTCCCTCCTTAACCACCACTATCCTCCCTCCCTCCTTAACCACCACTATCCTCCCTCCTCCTTAACCACCACTATCCTCCCTCCCTCCTTAACCACCACTATCCTCCCTCCCTCCTTAACCACCACTATCCTCCCTCCTCCTTAACCACCACTATCCTCCCTCCCTCCTTAACCACCACTATCCTCCCTCCTCCTTAACCACCACTATCCTCCCTCCCTCCTTAACCACCACTATCCTCCCTCCCTCCTTAACCACCACTATCCTCCTCCCTCAACCACCACTATCCTCCCTCCTCCTAACCACACTATCCTCCTCCCTCAACCACCACTATCCTCCCTCCTCCTTAACCACTACTATCCTCCCTTCCCTCCTTAACCACCCATCACCACCTTAACCTCCCATCATCATCCTGGGATGTTACATCCTACCAGATAACTGTTTTAATCCTATCCATCCTGGGATGTTACATCCTACCAGATAACTGTTTTAATCTTATCCATCCTGGGATTATATTACTACTACTAGTACTACTGCCTCACTTTACTCCACTTTTTGTCTCTTGCACCACTACTCCCCCTACCTCCTACCACTACTCCCCCTACCTCCTACCACTACTCCCCCTACCGCCTCCTCCTACTACTACTACTATCACTATCAGTGTCAGTAGTGTTACTGTGTATTTGTGTAGTATACTTAGATAATCCCAGCTACTTTACAGATAAACTCCCTTTTTGCGTGACGTCACGAGTCCCACACGTGTGCCGCCAGCTAGAGGCCTCCTCCTCAGTTCAATGCTAGGCTAGACTGGAGAAGGCAAGGCTCCTGAGTTTCTCCTCCAGACTATCAATTATACGCATCCAAGACATCCAACGTGTGTATTTCTTACTCCAATGTCTCCTCAAGACCACCCCACGACACCAGCATTACCTCTACCACTACTATCACCACTTCCTTTGTTCTTGCCCCTCTCTTTGTCCTGTCCCTGCTCTCCTCTCTTATAAAAAGTGGCTCCCTTACCTTCATGTGTTAGTGTCACTAGTTAATGGTTCACGTTGGACCAAAACATCATCTCAAGTTTCTTTCTCCTATGTGAGGGTTATTTTTGTATTGTTCCAGTTACGGTATTGTGACTTTTTGTTCCTTATGTTACATTCTATGTGATCACATCATGGTGGTAGTATTGTATACTGACATGTGTTGTTGTTATTGTATAATGGCATGTCTTACTGCTATTGTATACAGAAATGTGTATATACTGACATGTCTCACTGATATTGTATACTTACATGTGTATTTTGACATGTCTTACTGCTACTGTATACTGAAATGTGTATACTGATATATGTATACTGATGTGTTACTGCTATTGTATACTGACATGTGTTATTGTATACTATCATATGTTACTGCTACCATACCTGTCTGACACTGCAACCCAAGTAGAGGTCTTGACCCAATTTTCTGACCACTACCCAAACTCTGGTAGTGATCTGAGTTCAGACCATGACCCAATTTTGAGTGACAACCTTGAGAACCCTGGTTGAGACTGAAAGCAATAAGGAATAAATAAAATCCTCCGAGTTCATACTTCACGGTGGCAAGACAAATTCAGCGTGAAGCTGGCAAGACGCGTCACCCACGTGTTTGTATCAGGTAACATCAGGTCAAGGACACGCACTAGCGAATTAATCAAGGAAGGCCCTTCAAAAGTAAGGTTACCTTGATGCTAGTGAAGGCCTCTCGATCTAAAGAATTGGAGCTAATGTCCCCTTCCTTGGATCATATCTGATTACCTTCCATCCCTGTGGGTTTAACACTTCTTATTGATTGTGTGCTGACATCATAATCAGATTACCCCTCAGACTGCAACATCCCACACTTCCTTCAGAGTGGAGGCACTGTACTTCCCACCACCAGGACTCAAGTCCAGCTAACCAGTTTCCCTGAATCCCTTCATAAAAGTAACCTGCTCACACTCCAACAACACATCCATTAAATACCATTTGTCTGCATTCACTCCTATCTAGCACACTCACACAAGCCTGTAGGATGCTCAAGCCCCTAAAACCCATTTCTTGTATCCCCCTCCATCCCTCCAACCATTCCTGAGATAACCCCTACCCCTACTATCCAAGATTTATACTCTCTCTTCTGCAATCTGTCCCCTCTCCATCCTCTCTACATGCCCACACCATCTCAACAACTTCTCCTCATACCTCTGAATTATACCCTCAATCACACCACATTGGGTATTAATTTCTAGGCTCTGAACCCACTGCATGATATTCACACCACACACTGCTCTTATACATCTCTGCTGCCTCTACCCTCTTTGTTGTGTATCATGTGGGAAGAAGTAGCAGTAGTATTATGGTAGTAATAGTACAGCAGCACAGTAGTAGTAGTGACAGTAGTAACAGTAGTAGCAGCAGTAGTAACAGCAGTAGTAACAGTAGTAGTAGTAGTAATAGCAGGAATAACTGTAGTAGTAGTTGTAGTGAGTATAATGGACCAAAAAGTAACTTATAAAATAAGTGATGTTTATAAAAAACTTTTGGTTCACCCCAGAAAGGTAGGGTAACCCAAAGGAAGAAAACACATCCACCGTCACTCAGTCAACAACCGCCATGCCAGAGATATGCTGACACAAACAAAAATATATCCTAATTATTATTAGATGTTGCTAACATAAAAATGTTCTTGCATGTACAAATACACAGGAGAAATGTTCATGTTTACATGTTTATTAACAACCTTGACCAGCCAGCCCTTGAAGTGGCGTTGGTAGCACTTGTGTACTCTTTATCACCACTTGCTCACTCACCCCTTACCTACTGTATCTTACCATTTACTCACTCCACTGTCACCCTTACTCCACTGTCCCCTTACTAGCTCCAGTGTGACCCTTACTCCACTGTCCCCTTACTAACTCCAGTGTGACCCTTACTCCACTGTCCCCTTACTCACTTCACTCTCTCCTTACTCCAGTGTGACCCTTACTCATTCCACTGGCCCCTTACTTACTCCACTGTCCCCTTACTTCACTGTCTCCTTACTCCACTGTCCCCTTACTCACTTCACTGTCTCCTTACTCCACTGTCCCCTTACTCACTTCACTGTCTCCTTACTCCACTGTCCCCTTACTCACTTCACTGTCTCCTTACTCCAGTGTGACCCTTACTCATTCCACTGGCCCCTTACTTACTCCACTGTGCCCTTACTCATCTTCACTGTCCCCATACTCCACTGTCCCCTTACTTACTCCACTGTCCCCTTACTCACTTCACTGTCCCCTTACTCCACTGTCCCCTTACTTATTCCACTGTCCCCTTACTCACTTCACTGTCTCCTTACTCCAGTGTGACCTTTACTTATTCCACTGTCCCCTTACTTACTCCACTGTGCCCTTACTTACTTCACTGTGCCCTTACTTACTCCACTGTGACCCTTACTCATTCCACTGTCCCCTTACTCATTCCACTGTCCCCTTACTTACTCCACTGTGCCCTTACTCATTCCACTGGCCCCTTACTCACTGTGCCCTTACTCCACCTTGCCCCTTACTCACTCCACCTTGCCCCTTACTCACTCCACCTTGCCCCTTACTCACTCCACCTTGCCCCTTACTCACTCCACTGGCCCCTTACTCACTGTGCCCTTACTCCACCTTGCCCCTTACTCATTCCACCTTGCCTCTTACTCATTCCACATTGCCTCTTATTCATTCTAGTACGAATGTTGAGTGGCTGAGTGAGTGAGTATGAACCAGAGAAGAGCAGGTCTGGTGACAGCTAAGAGCTGGCCAGGAGCCAGTAGGTAAGTATGAGACTTGAACACAACTGAGTTTGTTGTCAACAATATCACTGGCATCAAGTCTTCATGCTGGTTAATATTAATCTTTTCTAACAATTTTAGCCTGTTAGGTTAGGTTAGGTTTAGGTTATTTTAGGCTAAGTTAACAGGTTAGGTTACGCAAGGCAAAGCAAAGGAAGGCAAGGCAAGGCAAGGCAAGGCAAGGCAAGGCAAGGCAAAGTAAGGTACAGTAAGGTAAGGTTAGGTTAGGTTTGGTTTGATTTGGTTAGTTTAAGTTAGGTTAGATTAAGTTAAGTTAGGTTAGGTTAGGTAAGATTTGTCAGGAAAGAATACAAGCATTTCCTGATGCAGGTCTTAGCCATATGACCCATAACTGGAGTTTTTGGTCATCTAACCGAGGCCTTCCACTGGCTTACCACTCCACCACTTTATTTTTTTTTTTTTTACCAACTCAGTCGTTTTCCACCAATGTATGGTGCCACAAAATATTAAAACATAATTAAAATAATCCTCTAAACCAACACATCCTCCTTCAGTGACAACACTGTACTTTTTAAAGTAGAAAAAGGTACAATACCTTAACTGGAACAATACACAAATAACCCACACATAGGAGAAAGAAAGTTTTGACGCCGTTTCGGTCTGACTTGGACTATTAACTAATTAATGTGACTAGTTCATGGTCCTAGTTGGCCTTTCTATGTGCGGGTTATTTGTGTACTGCACTTTTTACCTCCAGGACTCAAGTCCAGCTAACTGGTTTCCCTGAATTCCTCAATAAATGTTATGTTGATAACACTCCAACAGCACATCAAATTCCATAAACAACTTGTCTCCACTCCACTCTAACATAATCACATTTTTGCTGTCACAGCCTTCCACCCACGCTTTCCCTGAATGACCCTTACCCCTCCTCCTGTCTACTGTTGTATATATATCCTCCTGGCTGACATATACTCTTATATTCTTCCTAAATGAAGAACCATGTCAACACTCAATTGTTTGCTCTCTGAATTATACATTTTATACTCAGTGCCTTCTTTTAGTTTCAACATTCCACATTTCTGTATAGTATTTGCACCATGCATTATTTCCGAACAAGACATCTCCACAGCCTCAGCCCATGCAGAGGCGAGGTTAACATGTGTGGATGCTAGGTTAGCATGTGTGGATGCTAGGTTAGCATGTGTGGATGCTAGGTTAGCATGTGTGGATGCTAGGTTAGCATGTGTGAATGCTAGGTTAGCATGTGTGGATGCGAGGTTAGCATGTGTGGATGCTAGGTTAGCATGTGTGGATGCTAGGTTAGCATGTGTGGATGCTAGGTTAGCACATGTGGATGCTAGGTTACTATGTGTGAATGCTAGGCTACTATGCTTGAATGCTAGGCTACTACGCTTGAATGCTAAGTCAGCACGTGCAGATTCTTGTTGGCATCATGAAGGCTGGGCCTGTTGTGTGTGCGTGTGTATGTGTATCTACTCACCTAGTTGTGGTTGCAGGGGTCAAGTCATAGCTCCTTGCCCCGCCTCTTCACTGGCCGCTACTGGGTCACTCTCCCTGCACCATGAGCTTTATCATACCTCTTCTTAAAGCTATGTATGGAGCCTGCCTCCACTACATCACTTCCTAAACTATTCCACTTCCCGACCACTCTGTGACTGAAGAAATACTTCCTAACATCTCTGTGATTCATCTGAGTCTTCAACTTCCAACTGTGTCCCCTTGTTGCTGTGTCCCATCTCTGGAACATTCTGTCTCTGTCCACTTTGTCAATTCCTCTCAGTATCTTATATGTTGTTATCATGTCCCCCCTATCTCTCCTGTCCTCCAGTGTCATCAGGTAGATTTCCCTTAACCTCTCCTCGTAGGACATACCCCTTAGCTCCGGGACTAGTTTTGTTGCAAACCTTTGCACTTTCTCGAGCTTCTTGTGTGTGTGTGTGTATGTGTATATGTAAGTGTGTATGTATATGTGTGTGTGTGTGACCCAACAATAAAATTTGCACCAAGAACTCATTACAGTTGTGACCGGGTGTAGACTAGTGAATTGTTCATTGCTTTATAATTTGTTCATGATTATAACCATGTATAAATGTAAGTAAGTAAATTTACTTACATGTTTCATTACATTTGTAACTTGTGAGTTCATTACCTTTGTAGCTTGTTAGTTCATTACCTTTGTAACTTGCTCAGCTATCAAAACTTTGGGGTCCAGTCCCTGGACCCATTATGTACCTCTGTAATCTTTTGACTACCACCCACAGGATGGGTATGGGGTGCATAATAAAGATATCAAACTAACATCACACATCTCTCCTCACTGCAACATTCAATGCCATACCTCACACCCTCATAAAAGTGTTGGCACCACATAACTATAGTACATTCCCTTTTTTGCCTCCATTAACAAACTTCTCTCTCCAAACATCCATCAACACTCCACCTCCTTATTCCCTCATCCATTCTGTAATTCGCCTCGTCTGAAATATCCAAATACGTACGTACATTCATTTCCTCCAATATGATATCCTGTCTTTCATGAAGAATAAAAAGACACAATACCATGACTGGAACAATACACAAGTAACTTACATATAGGAGAAAGAAACATATGTCAATATCTGGGGTCAACTTGGACCATATGTGTGATTTGTCAATGGTCCACGTCGGACCGAATCATTGTCATAAGTTTCTTTCAGCTATGTGCGGGTTATTTGTGTGCAGTCTTTCATGGCCTAGACTTTGGTTTCATATACATATATTAAAAATCAATGAATAAATCAGAACCATGGTTATATTGTAGTCTAAGAAACAATAGTGATATATAAAGTACCTCAACATCATGTACAATATACCAGTTCCTTTAAGAATAAGTAGACCAGGCCAATGTACAGTATATATGACAAATAGAATATACCAAGAAACTGCAAACTTTATTAATTCATTCAATGCTTTCTGGGTCAGAGCATCCATAAATGTCAGCCACATTCTGGCAAGACACCGTCAATACAAATTTTCATCCTCGCAAGTGACTTACGCTCGACTGTGACGCACCAACTTAGTGAGTAGACGTTGGGTTGCACGACTCACAAAATAACAACACGATTGCAAAAAAACACAGAATGGGTGGGGTTGCAAGCCTAGCGGCTAACACACTGGCCTGGGGTTTTACGACTCACTTGCCATGGGTTTAAACCCACCCGTTCTGTAGTTTGGGTGGCATGTATGCCTTACACTTAGAACAGAGGTTGGAGAACTGGGGTAAATTACCCCAAATGGGGTAAAAAAGAAAATCTCAGGGGTCATGAAGGCTTAATAAACATATGTAAATAAAATTACACAAAAGTTTATTTAATAAGTGAGGCAAATTATGAAAGTTATATTTTTTTCAAATAAATAATTTTTAGTCTAGTGGGTAATTTTGCTGTACACAAGTTTGCTTTGGGGTAATACCCAAAAAAGTTCACTGACCTCTGACTTAGTGGATTGTAATATTCCACACGAATATTACGATCCCAGTTGCGTGAGTTTCCAGATTCTTCTGTATAATTTCTCTATACAGTATTCCCCAGACAATGATTTACAAAAGCAATGAAAAGCTAAGAAATAAATATATAAATTTGTTTTTCAATGCACCAGCCATCTCCCACCAAGGCAGGATGACCTGAAAGGTGACCTAGAAAGTAATTTACACAAAAGAAGGGGTCATTAGCCCCTTGCTTCTGGCATTTTAGTTGCCTCTTACAACATGCATGGCTTACAGAGGAAGGATTCTTTTCCATTTTTCCATGGACAAAAATAAATAAAAATAAATTTTATATATGTATGTATGTATATCACACACAATTTTCTTCTCTTGTTGATGTTCAAATTTATTTCAAACTAAATGCCATAGCTGGCCAGTGATTATTAATTACCCTTCAAGGAAGGGTTGGTGAAGGCTCTTTATCAAAGAAACTGAGCCACTCTCCCCTTCCTTGCATCAAACCTGACTGGTCTTTCATTCCCCAGGTGCTGTATACATCTGTATACATTGCCATAATAATAATAATGAGAAGAAGATGACAAAGAAGAAGAATTGGAAAAAGAAGAAGAAGAATTAGAAAAAGAAGAAGAATTAGAAAAAGAAGAAAAATAATAATTAGAAAAAGAAGAAGAAGAAGAAGAATTAGAAAAAGAAGAAGAAGAAGAATTAGAAAAAGAAGAAGAATTATATTTTATTTTCACTGATATTATTACTGCCACTCTATAATTAACAAAATCCTGTCAGTAAGTGTATTTATTGTGATAAATGTTATACATTGTATGATACTGAGAGAACCATACACTGAATGTATGGGTAATACAACTGACTGATCATACATCACAACGCACTTCAGAAATGGGAAAATAGAGATGAGGGATATTTAGATATTATTTTATTATTATTATTATTATTATTATTATTATTATTATTATTATATTATTGTGATTATTATTAGTGTTGTGATTATTTTTATTATTATTATTTCTGTGATTATGATTATTACTGTGATTAATTATTATTATTGTGATTATAGTGATTATTATTGTTAGGCATGCCTATATAAAAGGTGATATTTTCCACATTCCTGCTTTTTAACATATGCGAAGAATGATTTTGCAAATAGAACACCAATGAGAAGGCTTCACTAATGCACTAAGGTCTCCCTGGGTCTAGAGTACCAGCATCACTCTCCTAGAAAACTAATATAAGATGTTCGGGGAAGTGTATAACTTACAGAATCTGACAGATGCCAAGATATGAGGGAATGGGTTAAGGTCGGTAGGGAGAATTTTTATGCTAATTCAAATGGCCGATAACTACGATTAGCAAGAACATATGCTGTGGCCCACATGTCTTGTAAATGTAAATATTATTGACAGTGTTTTCACACACTGAGGTTCGTGGTTCGATACCCCGGTACAGGTGGAAACATTTGGGTATGTTTCCTTGAGACACCTGCTGTCCCTGTTCACCTAGTAAGTAGGTACTTGGGTGTTAGTCACCTTACACCTGCTGTCCCTGTTCACCTAGCAATAAGTAGGTGCCTGGGTGTTAGTCGGCTGGTGTGGGTCGCGTGCTGGGGACAAAATTGACCTAAGTTGCAGGAAATGCTCTGCATAACCAGGGACTTTCTATATAGTATGTCATTGATGTTAGTTATGGTCTGTATAAGTTGTATCATGTACTTGTAGAAATATTATTATTATTATTATTATTATTATTATTATTATTATTATTATTGCATTTTACTGTACATTTTAACTATGTAAATAAAAAAAAAGAGAGGAAAATACTTCACATCAATTGTCCTTGACAGCTCAGAGCTAGCGCAAAAACAAGTGAACTGGCGCCACCTTAGGTTCTATAAATATCCCTGAGCATCCCCTGGCCCGTCTCTGGCATGGTATCAATTGACTACGTATTACATATACCAAGATTTACCACCCTGGCACGTAGTGGTGGCACTGTGTGACAGTGGAAGATTTATACGACAAGAATGTATGCACGCACTGGCCTTATGTGGCGTACCGTGTGTTGGTATCCGGAAATGACTGGTTGTGAGGGCATCTCTACAATGTTTGCTAGCCTCCCCTTGCTTACATCATACCTCATTATTCCTTACCCACTCCCATTCCCTGGGCACTAAGGGGTTTAGTGCTTCTCCCATGAATATGATAATACAATAATAATAAAAATTTGTTTTTTAAAACAGTGGCCATCTCCCACCGAGGCAAGGTGACCTGAAAAAGAAACACTTTCACCATCATTCACACTATCACTGTCTTGCCATATGTTTGTAGAAATCACAATAGTAATAATAATAATAATAATAATAATAATAATTCTCCATGGGGAAGTGGAACAGAATTCTTCCTCCATAAGCCATGTGTGTCATAAGAGGCAACTAAAATGCAGAGAGCAAGGGACTAGTAACCCCTTCTCCTGTATACCTTACTAAATTTAAAAAGAGAAACTTTTGTTTTTCTTTTTAGGTCACCCTGCCTCGGTGAGATATAACTGGTTTGTTGAAAAAATAATAATAATAATAATCTGAACTGTGAAATCAACACACTTCTGGCGAGACAGTAATTGAATGAATAATGGTAAATGTGTTTTCTTCTTTATGTCATCCTGCCTTGACAGGAGACACCTGAGGTAAAAAAAAAAATAATAATAATATACAGTGGACCCTCGGTTAACGAATACCCCGGAAATCGTGCAATTATGTAAGTATAATTTTGTAAGTTCTTGTGGAAGTGTATTTTTGGGGGTCTGAAATAGACTAACCTACGTGAAATTTTTCCTTAAGGGAGTAAATTCGTTCGGTAATGGCACTTGAGCAGACTTCAGGAGTGAAGTTTTTACGAAACTCGGGGGTCCACTGTACCATGCGAGATGTTCACGTACTGACATGATACGTGTATCATTCAAGGAGTGAGAACAGTCTGGCAGACAAGCTGCCTAACTATAAAACCAACAGCACTGACAAAGTCGGTAGTTTGAAGCAGATTCGTGAAGGCATTCAGTAGTATACATTACCCGGTAAACCAAAGTGAGATTGATTGTTAAGGTAAAATGCGGAAGGTTGTTAGCATTTAGGTGGCAAGATTTGAAGATAAATTCCCATGGCAATAAAGAATAAAAATAATAATATTATACTGTGGCTGGTACAATTCGCAAATAACCCTCCACAGCACAACAAGCCTCCATGTGTGTCTTACACCCTCCACAGCACAAGAAGCCTCCATGTGTGTCTTACACCCTCCACAGCAATATTAAGGATACAACAAGCCTCCATGTGTGTCTTACACCCTCCACAGCAATATTAAGGATACAACAAGCCTCCATGTGTGTGTGTAGTCTTACACCCTCCACAGCAATGGTCAGGATACAACAAGCCTCCATGTGTGTGTGTGTAGTCTTACACCCTCCACAGCAATGGTCAGGATACAACAAGCCTCCATGTGTGTAGTCTTACACCCTCCACAGCAATGGTGAGGATACAACAAGCCTCCATGTGTGAGTGTAGTCTTACACCCTCCACAGCAATGGTGAGGATACAACAAGCTTCCATGTGTGTAGTCTTACACCCTCCACAGCAATGGTGAGGATACAACAAGCCTCCATGTGTGAGTGTAGTCTTAGACCCTCCTCAGCGATGGTGAGGATACAACAAGCCTCCATGTGTGTAGTCTTATACCCTCCACAGCAATGGTGAGGATTCAACAAGCCTCCATGTGTGAGTGTAGTCTTGCACCCTCCTCAGCAATGGTGAGGATACAACAAGCATCCATGTGTGAGTGTAGTCTTACACCCTCCACAGCAATGATGAGGCTACAACAAGCCTCCATGTGTGTAGTCCTACACCCTCCACAGCACAACCACATCACTCTCCAAGTCTTCATCACTTTATCTTGATTCACTGTAGTATACCAATTTCTACCATCATTTCCCTATATGCGATATACAGTGGACCCCCGAGTTTCGTAAAAACTTCACTCCTGAAGTCTGCTCAAGTGCCATTACGAGAATTTACTCCCTTAAGGAAAAATTTCACGTAGGTTAGTCTATTTCAGACCCCAAAATACACTTCCACAAGAACTTACAAAATTATACTTACATAATTGCACGATTTCGGGTATTCGTTAACCGAGGGTCCACTGTACAGTACAGTGGACCCCGAGTAACGAACACCCCGGAAATCGTACATTATGTAAGTATAATATTGTAAGTGCTTTTGTAAGTGTATTTTTGGGGTCTGAAATGGACTAACCTACTTGACATTATTTCTTAAGGGAGTAAATTGCTCGTAATAGCACTTGAGCAGGCTTCTGGAATGAATTTTGTTCGTTACTCGGGGGTCCACTGTAGTCCCAATGTATCCACAGGGGAATACATTTCAAGACCTACCGTGGATACCCGAAACCACGGATAGTAGCGAACCCTATAAGTCGTTTTTTGTTTACATACCTGTGATAGAGTTTAACTGATAAATTACGAACAATAAGTGGAGAATTAACACTTTTTCACTGATGGGAAGCACTTCATGGCTTCTCTTAGCCTTGAAGAACTGCCATCAGCACTAGTTTTGCACTTTGGTGCCATTAAGCAAAATTAAGGTTTATTTTCAGGCCACAGTAAATCGCGGATAACTAAAACCACGGAAGCCGGACCTGCAGATATAATGGTCCTTTCTTTCTTCTTTCAACGCACCGGCCGTATCCCACCAAGGCAGGGTGGCCCAAATGGCAAAACAAAAGTTTCTCCTTTTACATTTAGTAATATATACAGAAGAAGGGGTTACTAGCCCCTTGCTCCCTGCATTTTAGTTGCCTCTTACAACATGCATGGCTTACAGAGGAAGAATTCTGTTCCACTTCCCCATGGAGAACAATGGTCCTACTGTATATATAAATTTGTTGTAAGCTATCTGTGTGGTTCACAAAATGCAGTCAAAACTTTTATTATACAAAACTGGTGTTAGTCTGCTGACCTTAGCACAGTTGCTATATCCCTGGAATACAGTGGACCAACGAGTTTCGGCCATAATTTGTTCCAGAAGGCTGTTCAAGTGCCATTACTGAATGAATTTGTTCCCTTAAGGAATAATGTAAAGTAGGTTAGTCCATTTCAGACCCCCAAAAATACACTTACAAAAGCACTTACAATAATACACTTACATAATTGTTCGAGTTTTGAGGTGATCAAAACTCGGGGGTCCACTGTATATCTTATACTCCTGAAATATATTTTATATCCTGGAATATATCTTATACCCCTGGAATATATCTTATATCCTGGAATATATCTTTTTTTTTTAACACATCGGCCATTTCCCACCGAGGAAGGGTGACCCAAAAAGAAAGAAAAATACTTTCATCATCATTCAACACCTTTACCATCACTCATACATAATCACTGTCTTTGCAGAGGTGCTCAGATATGACAGTTTAGAAGTCCCTCAAACTGCCAATATCCTAAACCTCCTTTAAATACAGGCATTGTACTTTCCATTTCCAGGACTCACGTCTGGCTAACCGGTTTCCCTGAATCCCTTCACAAAATATTATCCTGCTCACACTCCAACAGCTCGTCAGGTCCCAAAACCCAATCGTCTCCATTCACTCCTATCTAACATGCTCACGCATGCTTGCCGTAAGTCCAAGCCCCTCGCCCACAAAACCTCCTTTACCCCCTCCCTCCAACCTTTTCGAAGACGACCCCTACCCCGCCTTCATTCCCCTACAGATTTATACGCTCTCTAAGTCATTCTACTTAGTTCCATTCTCTCTAAATGACCAAACCACCTCAACAACCCCTCTTCAACCCTCTGACTAATACTTTTAGTAACTCCACACCTCCTAATTCCCACACTCCGAATTCTCTGCATAATATTTACACCACACATTGCCCTCAGACAGGACATCTCCACTGCCTCCAGCCACATCCTCACTGCAGTGTTCACAACCCAAACTTCACACCCATTTAAGAGTGTTGGTACCACTATACTTTCGTACATTCCCTTCTTTGCCTCCATGGATAACGCTTTTTGTCTCCACAGATACCTCAACGCACCACTCACCTTTTTTCCTTCATCAATTCTATGGTTAACCGCTGACAAGTCAACTTCCAAATATCTGAAAACATTCACTTTTTCCATAATCCCTCTCTCCAATGTGATATCCAATTTTTCTTTATCTAAATCGTTTGATACTCTCATCACCTTACTCTTATCTTTGTTCACTTTCAACTTTCTACCTTTACACACCCTCACAAACTCGTCCACTAACCTTTGCAACTTTTCTTTAGAATCTCCCAAAAGCACAGTATCATCAGCAAAAAGTAACTGTGTCAACTCCCATTTTGTATTTGATTCCCCATAATTTAATCCCACCCCTCTCCCCAACACCCTAGCATTTACTTCTTTTACAACCCCATCTATAAATATATTAAACAACCATGGTGACATTACACATCCCTGTCTAAGACCTACTTTTACCGGGAAGTAATCTCCCTCTCTCCTACACACCTAACCTGAGCCTCACTATCCTGTCCTGGAATATATCTTATACCTCTGGAATATATCTTATACCCTTAGAATATATCTACTACATAAAGCCAGGAACACACACACACTTTCCTTCAACTAACATCCCAAATGTACTCATTATGTCTACATGTCTACACTGCCTGGTGGGCAAAGCTCTTGCTTCACACGCTGAGGGTCCGGGTTTGAGTCCCGGCAAGGGTGGAAACATTGGGCGTGTTTCCTTACACCTGTTGTCCCTGTTCACCCATCAGTAAAATTGGTACCTAGATGTTAGTTGACTGGTGTGGGTTGCATCCTGGGACAAAATTAACCTAATTTGGGGGAAATGCTCTGCATAACAAGGGGCTTTCTATACAGTAGTATGTCAATGATGTCAGTTAGGCCTGTATATCTTGTACAAAACTACAGTAGAATGGGCGCTCCTCTGAACCGTACAGTTGAGTAAACAGAAGTAACGAGTGAATGGTCACCCTAGTAGTGGCTGGATAAGAAGACAGGGACGTCTGACATGACAGGGAAGGAGCTTTGAAAAATGTGCAAAAAAGCTGAGGCTCTGCTCCATGTAGGTCAGAGAATCCAGCAATCCCTGTACACTATTGATAAATTGTAAGTACGATAAGCCCTCGATTTAACAACCCTATTCAGTGGGCTTCGGAAATACGAGACAAAACGGACTGGATTGACGGCTTCACAAACAATGGACAAAGTCCACTGGTCACACACCATTCCAGGAGACTGTTAAAATAGTGAGTTGTACGAATATTGAATCAATTTTTCCCATAAGAAAATATGAAAAATGGATTAATCTGTTCTGCAATGAGTTCTTTTTTCACTTTAATTGTTGTTCTCACTGCTTTCCTTTTAGGCTTGTTTGGATCACAAGCTCATTGTCATCCACCAAAATGACCATTACTGACCACCTCCACCACCAAATCAAGTGTCTAATCCAGGGGTCCCCAACTTTTTCTATGCTGCATCCCCTACAAAAGTAATAGCACATTTGAAGATGAAGAAGTCAAATTTTTAATTTTTCAATCACAAACTGAACCAAATACAGTACACTCACTCCTCACTTAACGACCAAGTTCTGTTCTGCGTTCACAGTGAACTTTTGTGCGTCTTCCATTTTTTCTTCTTCCAAGTGTCGTAAAGCGTACAATACTGACTGGTCGGAGAGCTGGTCATACGCCTGCATGGTCGTTAACAGGTTGGTCGTTAAGTGAGGAGTGTCTGTACTGTGGGTGAACAAACTGAACTCAAAAAATAGCTTTTAATTGCCATCTCACAATCCCTGGAGGTGCCTGGACCCCAGGTTGGGAACCCCTGGTCTAATGTAACTCCAACACTGCTTTTTCTAAAAGAATGAAATATAAAAATGTACATACCTTGTGAGCTTGGCACCGATCGCTTCTCTAAATTCCTTCCTATCATTCTCGGACTGTACAGGGATGATATTTCTATCAATGAGGTCTTGTTTGTTGGGTCGGCACTTTAGTTTCTGAGCAAGGCTATCTCTTCTCGCCACTTTTGTGGCTAGACGATCTGTAAACATTTGTAAAAATAAAATTAGTATAATTAATTATGGGATGGTAGTGGAGAAAATAATTAAACAGTCTCAATGAGAAATCTCTATTTTTCCCTGAGTGCATTTATTCTATTCTCCAAGTCTAAAGGCCACTATTTAACACTAGTGGTACCTCCCCAGAGTAAACCCTGAATATAATGAACCTCGATACAGACTTGAAATAACAGACAAAATTCACTTGGTAAATTGTCCGATTAGCCGGACTTGAGTCCTGGAGGTGTGAAGTACAGTGCCTGCACTCTAAAGGAGAGATCTGGGATATTTTCTGTTTAGAGGGACATCTGAACTGTTGTATCTACGTGCCTCTGGCAAGACAGTGATAGTGTGAATGATGGTGAAAGTGTTTCTTTTTCGGGTCACCCTGCCTCGGCAGAAGATGGCCAGTGTATTAAAAAAAAATTGTAAATTGTGTACAGTACTATAGTCTTATTACTGTTTTACATCATCCATGTCTTTAAAATAAATTTTTTACATCCATGTCTCTTAAAATAGTTTTTAGACAACATCCATTTATCTAAAATAAACACTGAAAATAATATGGCTTTAGCTTTTAACAACCTTCAAGGGGAATGGAGTGCCTTAACCTTTCAGTGTCGGTCCTGTTGTATCACGGTTTTAAAGCCAGTGTTGGTCCCATAGTATGACGCCATAAGCTCAGCTCACTCAGATAAGCTGTGAGCAATAAAGTGAGCGATAAATTTAGGCCTAGATATGACAGAATTTGTTATGCAGTAAGTGTGCAAAAAATATAAAAAATCATGCAGCACACAGTGCATGAGAGAAAAAAACGCAAGTGTTTTTAGCTTAAAACAGCGACTTTGCAGTGTACGTATTTTCATAAGATTTTATGGTTGTATTCTCGGTTTCTTGGTCTCAATGTGTGTCCAACTGGCCAGTCTAATACACATTTAAGAATGCACTGACATTATTTATACAATTATTACAATAATGCAGTAGTCTGCATAAAAGTAAATTTTCTATTTTTTGTGAGAATACAAATTCAACATGAAAAGCGAGTGTAATATAAGAGGGGCCAGAGACGTGACTAAGGAACAGAGGAAATGTTTATTTCGTGCCAGGAATGTCTACATTGTTTATTCTGGACCCTATTTTTAAATTGGCAATTGTTGAATTTTGTGTGAAACTGGCCAAATTACCAATTTCTGATCACTTTATTTAGTTGAAATAGGTAAATGGGCAGTTTTTTGTACTCAATTGATAGAATAGAACAGAAGGAATACTAGTGAAATAGCTGAGTTTGGTCGACTGAAACAATAGAATTGGCCAAAAATAGAGCATAAAGTGGGCAAAATCGCCGATGCGTAAATATTGCTGAGAACGGTAACTTTGCGAGAGCATAATTCTGTAAGTTTTCTATCAAATTTCATGTTTTTGGTTTGATTAACTTCAGAAAAAGATTTTCTATTATTTCGTAAGATAATTTTTATTTTTAAAATTCTTTGACCATGGGAGCAAGTTTGCGAGCAGGGGATGGGGCACTGAAAGGGTTAATGGAGTTTGTAATGGCTGCATGATGACTTAAGGGAGCTTCTAATGGCTGCATGATGACTTAAGGGAGTTAATAGCTGCATGATGACTTAAGGGAGTTTGTAATAGCTGCACGATGACTTAAGGGAGTTTGTAATAGCTGCATAATGACTTAAGGGAGTTTGTAATATAGCTGCACAATGACTTAAGGGAGTTTGTAATAGCTGCACAATGACTTAAGGGAGTTTGCAATGGCTGCACAATGACAAGGGAGTTTGTAATGGCTGCACAGTGACTTAACCCTTTCAGGGTCCAAGGCCATTTTTGGAAGGGGTGCGCCAGTGTCCAAGAATTTAAAAAAAAAAAATTCTGATTTTTTCTTATGAAATGATAGAGAATCTTTTTCTGAAGGTAATAAAACAAAAAGTACGAAATTTGATTGAAAATTGATGAAATTATGCTCTTGCGAATTTTGATGTGTCAGCGATATTTACGCATAGGCGATTTTGCCGACTTTGACTCTCATTTTAGGCCAATTACATTATTCCAGTCGACCAAATTCTTAGGTATTTCACTAGTATTACTTCTATTCTATCGATTGAGCACAAGAAATCGCCCAGTCAACTGTTTCAACTCCAAAATAAAGTGATTGGAAATTGGTAATTTAGCCAATTTAACTCAAAGTTCAAAATATTCCAATTTCAAAATAAAAAAATAAAAAAAAAAAAAAATATTTCGTTGCAAGTTGAAGTATACATAGGTATTGGTAGTTACAATCATAAAACTGAAATGCAAGGAGAGCCACTGGCATGCCATGGCATTAGGGGCAGCTTAATCTAAAGACTTATTCACTATGTACATAATACTAGAGAAATTGATTGAGTTTATTCTAGTTGTATATTTTATTTCAAATTACAATATGTTGATGCTATACTAGTAAAATAACAATACTAGAGAAATTTATTGAGTTTCTTCTAGTTATATATTTTATTTAAAATGACAATATGATGATACTATACTATTAAAATGACAATATGATGATATGAAATTGCAACAAGTGTTAAGGAGGATGATAATATAAAACTGAGATTATCTTAAGGAAAATAACATTGAGTTTGAAAGTAGTTGCAGTATGAGTATTTAGTTTAGGGTGAGTAGGTGATTTTTGAGAAGAGTCTTAAATTGATTTTCAGACAAGGTTAACTTAATATTTACTGGTAATGAATTCCAAATTCTGCGGCCCTTTATGTGCATAGAATTTTACATTGGTTGGTATGGACTCAGGGTATGTCAAAAAGTGATCTGTGTCTTGTGTTGTGGTCGTGGGACCTATTAAAGTTGTTGAGGAGAATTTTGAGCGGAGGGTTGATATTAGCATGTAGAGTTTTATGTATGTAGTAGGCACATGAATAGGTATTTATGTTTTTTACGGTGAGTAGTTTTAAAGTTTTGAATATAGGTGGAGTATGCTGTCTAGAGTGGGAATTTGTTATCATCCTGACTGCAGCCTTTTGCTGGGTTATGAGTGGTCTAAGGTGATTTAATGTTGTTGAGCCCCATGCACAGATTCCATAGGTGAGATAAAGGTAGATAAGTGAATGATATAGTGCAAGGAGAGCTGGTTGTGGCACATAATAGCGTATCTTTGATAATATACCTACTCTCTTTGAGATTTTCTTGGAAATTTGTTGTGTGTGTTTGGAATTTAAGACCACTGTCAAGGTGAAATAGGGTGCAGAATAAACAATGCAGGCATTCCTGGCACTAAACTAACATTTCCTCTGTTCATTAGTTACGTTTTCAGTCTTTACAAATGAATTCCATTTTTATTTTTTATTCACATAATGAATTTTTATTCAAACCAAAAAATGGAAGATTTACTGTTTTGCAATATTATAATAATTGTACAAATAATATCACCACATTTGTGAACGTATATTAGACCCACCAGCTGGCACGTATTAGACGTGTGAGGTCATTTGTTTACTCTTGAACGTGGGCAAAAATTGAACATTTCCGCTAATTTGAGCTCAGTTTCAAGCCATTTCCAGTACTAAAACCAATCAAAATCATCTCTATATGTGTAATATATCTTCCATTCTATCAAATGAGACCAAGAAATCGCAAATATAACTATAAAAAGTATACGAAAAAACACTTCAAAATCGGTTTTAATCGAAAATTATGGTTTTAGTTTTTTTCTCTCATTATGCACTGTGTGCTGCAGGATTTGTTTTATGTGGTGCACACTTACCACATAGATGTATTCTCTCATATCTAGGCCCAAATTTACCGCTCAAAGCTTATCTGAGTGAGCTGAGCTCATGACGTAGAACTACGGTTTGGACCCAGAACTCAAAGCCGTAGAACTACGGCACGGACCCTGAAAGGGTTAAGAGAGTTTCTGACTTCAGTTAGTAATGTGATGACTGTAAGAGCATTTCTGATACTAGTGCAATAAATTAACCAGTCTTAGAAGTAACTTGATAAAAACAATTAAACTCAAAGAACAGTGTGATAAATGAGGAAGAAACCTTGGATCGTAGTGTGGTGAATAAACTGTAGAATGCAAAGAATAGTGGCAGTATATCATGATTTGTGAAGAAGCATTCGAATGACTCTTCCTTTGCTGCTGGTTCGTATAATTGGCTTTATGGAGATTAGGTCGTCACTTTCAGTCTATTAGAATTGAACAGATCCATCAAGGGGGATGCCATGAAGCTGGTGAAGGGCTCTTGATCCAGAGAAATGGAGCTAACATCCCCTTACATGAGTTTAGCCTGATTACCTCCCATTCCCCTTTAACCTGTCCTTGTTCACCTAGCAGTACATAGGTACCTGGGTGTTAATCACCTTCCATCTGCTGTCCCTGATCACCTAGCAGTAAGTAGGTACCTGGGTGTTAGTCACCTTATACCTGCTGTCCCTGTTCACCTAGCAGTAAGTAGGTACCTGGGTGTTAGTCAACTAGTGTGATGCATCATGGGGGTGAGGCAGTATACCTTAGATAGGCCGGGGCTTTGAAATGAGCTGAGGTAGGATACGAAAAAAAATTCTGCATTTACCACTTCCAATGAATACAATAATAAAAAATAATATCAACAACACAATAATTATAACATCATTGATTAGTAAGACAAACATGTAGAATATATGCAAACCAACCACAGGGGGAGTTGAATGATAGCTCTAGGCCTTTTGTGATGCAATCAACACATCTTCAGGAACTTGCAATGTTGCAGAAATAAGTAGGTAGAGTAGCTAGAGTCATTCCCTTGAGCACTTGCACCTGGACTTCCTACTCATTTCTGCGACACTGCAAGCTTCTGAAGATTTGTTGATTGCAACACAAAAGGCCTAGAGCTATCATTCAACTCCCCCCGTGTCGTTTTGCATCTTTTTCACAATTATTGCATAATATAGAAGATATATTAAGTAGATACAATGTACGAAAAAAATAATAATCTTCAATTTTTCCTTCATGCTTTTACATTATGAGTCAATAATAAGAGATATATTACACAAGATAACAACCTTCGTAAAAATACTTGCCCAATATTATTCCAGACGATGTGGTGAGAATCCGACCGAGTGACGAGTGTGGGGTTATAGGGGAAACAAACAAGTTGCTTTAATGTCACACACCATTTGTTACAAAAACATTATTCACTTGTCTAAACACACTTGTTCACAAGCACAGCAAAACAACAACAAAATAAACATCTGTTAAACTCAGTAAAATGACTGTGGCTTTTTAACGGACTCAGTAAAATGACTGTGGCTTTTTAACGGGCTCAATACAATGATTGTGGCTTTTTGATGGACTCAATACAATAATTGTGGCTTTTTAACTGCCTCAGTACAATGATTGTGGCTTTTTCACTGCCTCAGTACAATGATTGTGGCTTTTTCACTGCCTCAGTACAATGATTGTGGCTTTTTCACTGCCTCAGTACAATGATTGTGGCTTTTTCACTGCCTTAGTACAACGATTGTGGCTTAACTACCTCAGTCAAATTATTGTAGTTTTAACTGCCTCAGTAAAATGATTTCAACTTCATCTCATTCACTAAAATGAATGTCTTTAACTTAGAGTAAATATTCAACAACACTTTTAGCTTTATTATTTACAGAGCAGTGCTGTATGACCCTTATGGGTTTACCACTTAGTTACGATAATAATAATATTATTTACAGAGCCACGTGACTGTCGAGTTGTAACAGTTTACTGGCGGCAGATGTTCACTTGTTGCCCTGATGATACCCGCTGCCCAAGCCTCCCTCCACACTACACCAGCCAATAACTTTGAGCATTTCTACAAAATCACACAGGCTGAGACACACATTAATTTCCTAAAAAAAAAACACAAGCACAATTTGGGAATAAAGCAGGGAAATCATGCACATTAAATGAAAAGCACGTACAGTCAGCTCTCAATAGAGATCCTCTATACAGAGGTAGATCCCACTTTACAGCGCTTCGTTAATGCAGCAGTTTTCAATTATACCCATTCTTCATTTATTCAGACTTCCTACAATAAATATATTCACCACTCACTATAAGCTATGGATGAAAATATTTTAAAGTAAGTAATGTGTGTACTGCATATGCATTTTTTAAGCCTAGCTCTATTGCTCACTTAATATATGATAGTGTAAACATGTTATCAGACTTTTATATGCATTTGAAAGTGAAAAAAAGGCTATGATTCACTTTGCAGTGATTTTCGCTTTACAGCAGTAGCCCAGAACCTAACCTGCTGTATAAATGGAGCCCGCCTGTAATGCAATTTTTCATGAATGCAATTTAAAAAATTAAACAGCTTGTACTATGAAAGCCATTCCGTGCATTATTCAGTTATGGACGTACTTTTCAATCAATTTTATGAAAAATTGCTCTATATAGAGGAAATTTATTAGAGAACCTATTGTATAAGATTTTTATGTAATTCACCAATTATTTTACTAAATAATATTTGTTAACACATAAATTGAGTTTAATATTCACAACTAATATGTGCACTTTCTCTACAATGTGTATATTAATGTGGTTTAGACAGGTGAATCAACCGATTAAGACATCCAACCAGGGCAAGAAGTCATCCTAAGAACCTGATTGTATTGTAGGAAGCTAGCACAGGACCTGGATATGAGATTTTGGTTACGCCATGAGGCCGGGTCACAGACCGGGCCATGGGGGCATTGACCCCCAAAACCCTCTCCAAGTATTCTCCAGGTATACAGTACAATATGCTCTCTTAAAACACTCCTCTATATATGTAGCATGGTAGGATTGCTGGTATCTTTTTTCTGTCTCATAAATATGCAAGATTTCAGGTACGTTTTGCTACTTCTACTTACACTTAGGTCACACTACACTTGGATGTACAAGCATATATATATACACACACCCCTCTGGGTTTTCTTCTATTTTCTTACTAGTTCTTGTTCTTGTTTATTTCCTCTTATCTCCATGGGAAAGTGGAACAGAATTCTTCCTCCGTAAGCCATGCGTAAGCAAGGGGCTAGTAACTCCTTCTGTATACATTACTAAAGTTAAAAAGAGAAATTTTTGTTTTTCTTTTTGAGGCCTGGTCTCAGACCTAGCCGCGGAGGCATTGACCTCCGAAACCCTCTCCAGGTAAACTCCAGGTAAACCCTGCCTTGGTGGGATATGGCCGGTGCGTTGAAAGAAAGAAGAACTGAAAAGTCCAACCAAAGCTAAATAATTCGTGCTGTGAAGGCCTTTTTACATACTTGTTAATTATGGATGAACTTTTTGAACTGCATTCTCAAAAAAAAAAAGAATTGCATCATATAAAGGAGCTTTATAAGAGAGCTTACTGTATGTGGATCAAAGTTTTGTAGCTGGAAAAAAATCACCATTAACCCATAATAGGGAAAGGAAACTTTAGACAATTTTCCAGACCTTACTAGACTATTATCAGGTTCAGGATGGATGAATATGTATGATACAGTTTTCTTCCCCATGTGATGGGCCTAAAATCTGGAACTTCCTGCCCAAAATCTCTAGAACTGCAGACTCAACCAGCATTTTCAAAACTACTGTCAAAAAACACCTTATCTTCTTAACACACCCCATCATCAGCTATGTGAAAACCACACATACTATTTTCTGTATCATGAATGCATCCAAAACAAAATAGACTTACTCTCATTATCTGCAATTCTCCCTATTTTATGGCATTGTATCGAGAACATCTTTCACCCACCATGGACTTCATTAATTTATTTTCAATTCTGATGGACGAAATATCTTTTAAATTAAGTGCCATAAACTGCATATTGAGTCTTATTAACATATTTCTTGGTATATTCTACTACTGACATATGCACTTCCTCCTGAGTAGATCCATTTGTATGGAACCTAATCTCAAGTCATCCCATTTTACGCGATGACTGAGAGAACTATGATTAATCTTTTAACTGTATCTGACGTACTAGTACTCACTGCTGTTGCTGATTAGTGATCATTTTTTCACCAAATTCAACACACCAAAAAATCTTAAGTTTTTATCAGATTTTGCTCATTTTAGTCATTCGATTCAGAAAGACAAACTCTTATCTAACTGTAAGAAAAATATTTTTTTTAGTTTTCAAAATCTTCCCACGGTTAATGGGTTAATCACATGTGTGTTGTTAAGATTATTGGTTGTGCAGGTGCATTTGTCTTCCCTAATCTGCTTTTCCAAATTTCTCAAACTTTTGCCATCGAGTGTTTTCTGGCAACTCCAATGAGGAATAATGTACATGCCTGGAAGCATGTAAATGCTGAAGGGAGGGATGACTAGTGTACTCCCTGTCAGTGTGTACACCTGCTATGTACACTCACATCTATACACCACAGCTGTTATATGGTAGGGGGTACCATATACAGTGGACCCCCGGATTACGTCATTATTTCGTTCCAGAATGCTGTTCAAGTGCCGTTACCGAACGAATTTGTTCCCATAAGGAATAATGTAAACTAGATTAGTCCTTTTAGACCCCCAAAAATACACTTACAAAAGCACTTACAAAAATACACTTACATAATTGTTCGAGTTTGGAGCAGTACGTAATCCGGGAATCCACTGTAATGGCTGTGGTGTACATACGTGAGTGTACATAGCTGGTGTACACACTACTAACATCTCTACAAGCGATGGTTTGCAACTACCATACAACAAAGATTATCCTAACCACTATGTAAGTCCTCACTCTCCAGTTGTGTACAGCTGCTCTTTGCTTTACAATGGTACGATAGACCTTTAAAACATTTTTTTGTACTGTACAGTACTGTACATTTATTAATAGGATAAATTTGTTTTCATTAATTTACTTTTCAATACTGATATTTAAGTTACAGTAATTATTTGTTTATTTATTTATTCAATGACAGTAATTATTTATTTGTAATGGAAGGTAGTAGTAGTAGTGGAGAGTAGTGATGGTAGTAGTAGTGGAAAGTAGTGATGGTAGTAGTAGTGGAGGGTAGTGATGGTAGTAGTAGTGGAGGGTAGTAGTAGTGGAGGATAGTAGTAGTGGAGGGTAGTAGTAGTGGAGGATAGTAGTAGTGGAGGGTAGTGATGGTAGTAGTAGTGGAGGGTAGTAGTAGTGGAGGATAGTAGTAGTGGAGGGTAGTAGTAGTGGAGGATAGTAGTAGTGGAGGGTAGTGATGGTAGTAGTAGTGGAGAGTAGTGATGGTAGTAGTAGTGGAGGGTAGTGATGGTAGTAGTAGTGGAGGGTAGTGATGGGAGTAGTAGTGGATGGAGGGTAGTGATGGTAGTAGTAGTGGATGGAGGGTAGTGATGGTAGTAGTAGTGGAGGGTAGTGATGGTAGTAGTAGTGGAGGGTAGTGATGGTAGTAGTAGTGGAGGGTAGTGATGGTAGTAGTAGTGGAGGGTAGTGATGGTAGTAGTAGTGGAGGGTAGTGATGGTAGTAGTAGTGGAGGGTAGTGATGGTAGTAGTAGTGGAGGGTAGTGATGGTAGTAGTAGTGGAGGGTAGTGATGGTAGTAGTAGTGGAGGGTAGTGATGGTAGTAGTAGTGGAGGGTAGTGATGCTAGTAGTAGTGGAGGATAGTGATGCTAGTAGTAGTGGAGGGTAGTGATGGTAGTAGTAGTGGAGGGTAGTAGTAGTGAAGGGTAGTAGTAGTGGAGGGTAGTGATGGTAGTAGTAGTGGAGAGTAGTGATGGTAGTAGTGGAGGGTAGTGATGGTAGTAGTAGTGGAGGGTAGTGATGGAAGTAGTAGTGGATGGAGGGTAGTGATGGTAGTAGTAGTGGAGGGTAGTGATGGTAGTAGTAGTTAAGGGTAGTGATGGTAGTAGTAGTGGAGGGTAGTGATGGTAGTAGTAGTGGAGGGTAGTGATGGTAGTAGTAGTGGAGGGTAGTGATGGTAGTAGTAGTGGAGGGTAGTGATGGTAGTAGTAGTGGAGGGTAGTGATGGTAGTAGTAGTGGAGGGTAGTGTGATGGTAGTAGTGGAGGGTAGTGATGGTAGTAGTAGTGGAGGGTAGTGATGGTAGTAGTAGTGGAGGGTACTGATGGTAGTAGTAATGGCAGGTGTTGGTAATGGTAGTAGTAGCAGTAATAGTGGTAGTTGTAGTGGTGGTTGCAGTGGTGGCTGCAGTTGTGGGGGTGGTGCCAGGAGGATCACTACTCCACCTCATCCCACTTTACTTAAGAAACCTGCTAAAATGTTGCCAGATTCCATCGATTCTCAACAGTTTTTATTATTTGCTTAAAAAAATAAAAGGTGTAACTTTGATATACCTTTGAAGAGTTTCGAGAGTTTATCTACTCTCTGAACCCGGCCATGGGTCAGGCTCGTCCGGTGCTTGCCTGATCAACCAGGCTGTTGCTGCTGGAGGCCCGCTGCCCCACATATCCATCACAGCCTGGTTGATCTGGCACCTAGTGAAGATACTTGTCCAGTTTCCTCTTGAAGGCTTCTACACTGGTTCCAGCCGTGTTTTGGATATCTTCTGGTAAGATGTTGAAAAGTCTGGGACCCCAGATGTTAATACAGTGCTCCCGAATTGTCCCCACCGCACCCCTGCTCCTCACTGGGTTTATTTTACACTTCCTCCCATATCTCTCACTCCAGTATGTTGTTATGACAGTGTGCAGATTTGGGACTAGACCCTCAAGTACTTTCCAGGTACAGTGGTCCCCAGAGTTTCGTAAAAACTTCACTCCAGAAGCCTGCTCAAGCGCCATTACCGAACGAATTTACTCCCTTAAGGAAAAATGTCATGTAGGTTAGTCTATTTCAGAACCCCAAAAATACACTTCCACAAGCACTTGGAAGTGCGTGGATGTAGTGCGGATGATAAGAAAGAGATGATTGCCGATGTTATGAATGAAAAGAAGTTGGATGTCCTGGCCCTAAGCGAAACAAAGCTGAAGGGGGTAGGCGAGTTTCAGTGGGGAGAAATAAATGGGATTAAGTCAGGAGTATCTGAGAGAGTTAGAGCTAAGGAAGGGGTAGCAATAATGTTGAAGGATCAGTTATGGAAGGAAAAGAGGGAATATGAATGTGTAAATTCAAGGATTATGTGGATTAAAATAAGGGTCGGATGCGAAAAGTGGGTCATAATAAGCGTGTATGCACCTGGAGAAGAGAGGAGTGTAGAGGAGAGAGAGAGATTTTGGGAGATGTTAAGCGAATGTATAGGAACTTTTGAACCAAATGAGAGAGTAATTGTGGTAGGGGACCTAAATGCTAAAGTGGGAGAAACATGCAGAGAGGGTGTAGTAGGTAAGTTTGGGGTGCCAGGTGTAAATGATAATGGGAGCCCTTTGATTGAACTTTGTATAGAATTGGTTTAGTTATAGGAAATACATATTTTAAGAAAAAGAGGATAAATAAGTATACAAGATATGATGTAGGGCGTAATGACAGTAGTTTGTTGGACTATGTATTGGTAGATAAAAGACTGTTGAGTAGACTTCAGGATGTACATGTTTATAGAGGGGCTACAGATATATTAGATCACTTTTTAGTTATAGCTACAGTGGGAGTAAAAGGTAGATGGGATACAAGGAAAATAGAATCAGTAAGTAAAGAGAGGTGAAGGTTTATAAACTAAAAGATGAGGCAGTTAGGGTAAGATATAAACAACTATTGGAGGATAGATGGGCTAGTGAGAGTGTAGGCAATGGGGTCGAAAATGTATGGGGTAAATTTAAAAATGTAGTGTTAGAGTGTTCAGCAGAAGTTTGTGGTTACAGGCGAGTGGGTGCGGAGGGAAGAGGAGCGATTGGTGGAATGATGATGTAAAGAGAGTAGTAAGGGAGAAAAGTTAGCATATGAGAGGTTTTACAAAGTAGAAGTGATGCAAGGAGGGAAGAGTATATGGAGAGAAAAAGAGAGGTTAAAAGAGTGGTGAAGCAATGTAAAAGAGAGCAGATGAGAGAGTGGGTGAGATGTTATCAGCAAATTTTGTTGAAAATAAGAAAAAGTTTTGGAATGAGATTAATAAGTTGAGGAAGCCTAGAGAACAAATGGATTTGACAGTTAAAAATAGGAGAGGAGAGTTATTAAATGGAGAGTTAGAGTATCGGGAAGATGGAGAGAATATTTTGAGGATTTGTTAAATGTTGATGAAGACAGGAAGCTGTGATTTCGTGTGTAGGGCAAGGAGGAATAACATCTTGTAGGAGTGTGGAAGAGCCAGTTGTGGGTGTAGGGAAGTTCGTGAGGCAGTGGGTAGAATGAAAGGGGGTAAGGCAGCTGGGATTGATGGGATAAAGATAGAAATGTTAAAAGCAGGTGGGGATATAATTTTGGAGTGGTTGGTGCTATTATTTAATAAATGTATGGAAGAGGGTAAGGTACCTAGGGATTGGCAGAGAGCGTGTATTGTTCCTTTGTATAAAGGCAAAGGGGACAAAAGAGAGTGCAAAAATTATAGGGGAATAATTCTGTTGAGTGTACCTGGTAAAGTGTATGGTAGAGTTATTATTGAAAGAATTAAGAGTAAAACAGAAAGCAGGATAGCAGATGAACAAGGGGCTTTAGGAAAGGTAGGGGTGTGTAGACCAAGTGTTTACAGTGAAACATATAGGTGAACAGTATTTGGATAAGGGTAAAGATGTTTTTGTGGCATTTATGGATTTGGAAAAGGCGTATGATAGGGTAGATAGGGGGCAATGTGGCAGATGTTGCAGGTGTATGGAATAGGAGGAAGGTTACTGAAAGCAGTGAAGAGTTTTTATGAGGATAGTGAGGCTCAGGTTAGAGTGTGTAGGAGGGAAGGGGACTATTTCCCAGTAAAGTGGGCCTTAGACAAGGATGTGTGATGTCACCGTGGTTGTTCAATATATTTATAGATGGGGTTGTAAGAGAAGTGAATGCGAGGTCTTGGCAAGAGGTGTTGGGCTAAAAGATAAAGAAGCAAATACAAAGTGGGAGTTGTCACAGTTGCTTTTTGCTGATGACACTGTGCTTTGGGAGATTCTGAAGAGAAGCTGCAGAGGTTGGTGGATGAATTTGGTAGGGTGTGTAAAGAAGAAAATTGAAAGTGAATATAGGAAAGAGTAAGGTGATGAGGATAACAAAAAGAATAGGTGACGAAAGATTGGATATCAGATTGGAGGGAGAGAGTATGGAGGAGGTGAATGTATTCAGATATTTGGGAGTGGACATGTCGGTGGATGGGTCTATGAAGGATGAGGTGAATCATAGAATTGATGAGGGGAAAAGGGTGAGTGGAGCACTTCGAGTCTGTGGAGACAAAGAACCTTGTCCATGGAAGTAAAGAGGGAATGTATGAAAGTATAGTTGTACCAACGCTCTTATATGGGTGTGAAGCATGGGTGATGAATGTTGCAACGAGGAGAAGGCTGGAGGCAGTGGAGATGTCATGTCTGAGGTCAATATGTGGTGTGAATATAATGCAGAGAATTCGGAGTTTGGAAATTAGGAGGAGGTGCGGGATTACCAAAACGATTGTCCAGAGAGCTGAGGAGGGGTTGTTGAGGTGGTTTGGACATGTAGAGAGAATGGAACGAGACAGAGTGACTTCGAGAGTGTATAAATCTGTAGTGGAGGGAAGGCGGGGTAGGGGTCGGCCTAGGAAAGGTTGGAGGGAGGGGGTAAAGGAAGTTTTGTGTGCGAGGGGCTTGGACTTCCAGCAAGCATGTGTGAGCGTATTTGATAGGAGTGAATGGAGGCATATGGTTTTTAATACTTGACGTGCTGTTGGAGTGTGAGCAAAGTAACATTTATGAAGAAGAGATTCAGGGAAACCGGCAGGCCGGACTTGAGTTCTGGAGATGGGAAGTACAGTGCCGGCACTCTGAAGGAGGGGTGTTAATGTTGCAGTTTTATAACTGTAGTGTAAAGCACCCTTCTGGCAAGACAGTGATGGAGTGAATGATGATGAAAGTTTTTCTTTTTCGGGCCACCCTGCCTTGGTGGGAATCGGCCGATGTGTTAATAAAAAAAATAAAAAATAATAATTGTACGATTTCCGGGGTGTACGAAACTCGGGGGACCACTATATATATTATCATGTGTATCTCTCTCTCCTCCGCTCCAATGAGTACGTGTTCCCAATAATTTAGATGTTTCAATGGCTCAATGTGAGCCGTAAACGATCTCTGAATTTGTTCCAGCTCTGATATTTCTCCTGCTTTGAACGGGGCCGTCAACACTGAGCAATATTCTAAGTGAGGGAGCACTAGTGATTTGAAGAGTGTCACCATCGGCATTATTTCCCTTGTTTTGAAAGTTCTCAATACCCACTCTGTCATCTTCCTGGCTGTTGTGATCTTTGTCTTGCTATGGTCTTTAAAAGAAAGATCAGCAGTCATAATTATTCCCAAGTCCTTTACGTGTCCCTTTCGTTCTATGTGGTGACCCTCTTGCGTTTTGTATATAGTGTTCCTTTTGAGTTCTTCATTCTTTCCATACCTAAGCAGCTGAAACTTATCACCATTGAATGTCATGTTGTTCTCCACTGCCCACTGGAAGACCCTACTTATGTCTTCCTGTAATTTTTCAGTGTCCTCTACAGTAGTGACTTTCATGCTTATTTTAGAGTCATCTGCAAATGATGATACAAAAGTGTGCTGGGTGTTTTTATCTATGTCTGCCATGAAGATGAGAAACAGCAGAGGTGCCAGGACAGTGCCTTGGGGCACAGAGCGTTTGACCTCGCTGATGCTGGATCTTGCCCTGTTCACTACTACTTTTTGTGTTGTGCGTGTTTGGAACTCGAAAATCCATCTGCCTACCTTCCCCGTAATGCCCACGGCCCTCATTTTGTGCGCTATCACTCCATGATCGCATTTGTCAAATGCCTTTGCAAAATCTGTGTACATCACATTTGAGTTTTGGTCGTCTTCCAACGCCTCCGTAATTCTGTCATAATGGCTCAGCAGCTGTGACAGGCATGATCGTCCCGCTCTAAAGCCATGCTGGTTCGGGTTATGTTGGTTGTGCTGGTTGTACAGTCATGGCTGCCAAAACTTGGAAACATATACAGTGGACCCCCGCCTAACGAGCAAAATTCATTCCAGAAGCCTGCTCAAGTGCCATTACCGAACGAATTTACTCCCTTAAGAAATAATGTCAAGTAGATTAGTCCATTTCAGACCCCCAAAAATACACTTCCACAAGCACTTACAATATTATACTTACATAATTGTACGATTTCCGGGGTGCTCGTTAAGCGGGGGTCCACTGTATTTTTTTCACAGATATTTCTGGCTGTACAACCTGCTGGTTGTACAGTCATGGCTGCCAAAACTTGGAAACATATACAGTGGACCCCCGCCTAACGAGCAAAATTCATTCCAGAAGCCTGCTCAAGTGCCATTACCGAACAATTTACTCCCTTAAGAAATAATGTCAAGTAGATTAGTCCATTTCAGACCCCCAAAAATACACTTCCACAAGCACTTACAATATTATACTTACATAATTGTACGATTTCCGGGGTGCTCGTTAAGCGGAGGTCCACTGTATTTTTTTCACAGATATTTCTGGCTGTTTAGTTCATCAGTTTAAAAATAACAAAAACACTATAATAATAATAATAATAATAATAATAATAATAATAATAATAATAATCTTTATTTCTACAAAAAATACTGATAATAGAAGACAGCAATTGAATGAATGATGGTGAATGCGTTTTCTTCTTTGTGTCACCCTACCTTGGCGAGAGATGGCCACTGAGGTAAAAAAAAAATAAGTAAATAAAAGGTTTCTTTTTTCAGTTTCTACATGCTAGGATGTCTGTATAAGTTGTATCATGTACTTGTAAAAATATTATTATTATTACAGTCATCCTGGGGTATTCAGAACCAGTGTAAAACCCTCCAGCTAGCCAAATGTACAGCAAATTTTGGTAAAGCTCACAGATATGCATACAAACCAAAAGCAGAGCTGAAAGGACTGAGCTACGAGAAGAGTGTCTAAGCTAGATGCCGGTATCAAAGCTAGAGTTTTGGTGCTGGTGAAGGGCTCTTGATACAAGGAATTAGAGCCACATCCCATTCCCTAGGAATGGGATGAAGCAATCATGTTTGGTCCCAAACAAATAGAAATGGCATCAGAGAGGTGAGATGATTATCACTAGTTCTACAAAGTGTAATAGGTGCAATGATCTATACAGTGCCACAGTAGAAATAAAGATGGACCTGGCACACAAGAGCCCCACTTTACAGCACTTTGCTTTACAGTGTTTCACTAATGCAGCAGTTTTCAATTATACCCATTCTTGATTTAGTCAAAACTTCCTACAATAAATATATTCATCACTCACTGTAAGCTAAGGATGAAAATATTTTAAGGTAAGTAATGTGTGTATTTTATATGCATTTTTTAGGCCTAGTTTTACTGTTCACTTAATAAATGATAGTGTAAACATGTTATTAGGCTTTTATATGCATTGGAAAGTGAAAAAGGGATATGTTTCACTTTACAGCAATTTTTGCTTTACAACAGTAGCCCAGAACCTAACCTGCTGTATAAACAGGGCCCTCCTGTATGGTAATACTACCAATAAATTGTAGGTAAGAGACATGTATGCACTGATCAAAACATTTATTAAGGAAATGTTTCACCCTGAAGCAGCAGCTTGTGGCAAGACGTTGCCTTACTAAATGTCCTAATCAGTGCAAATGTATCTTTAACCTACAGTAGAAACGAACTCTCCAAGGTGTGTCAAAAATGACGTGAGCTAACATACATCTGTCATTCAAAAGAGGTGGGACCAAGAACTTATGTTCAACCCATGCAAACTCAAATAAGTAACAACACACTTAAGCATACCTTGTATATTTACAAATATTTTTTTCCTGAGCAAATCTCAACAAAGCATCTCTTAGCGTCATTAGTAATATTGGCAGAATTTTATAAATATGCACAGTATACTGCTAACAATAACAACAAAAAAACAAACATTGTAGACCAAAGTTTTGATCTATAATGTATGTTTTCTCTTCATGAAATTTCTAAGCTGATACGTACTTGTATTTAATAATAAAAATCAAAATGCCTTTTAAACACTTTCTAACACTGAATTCATTACTAACAAAAAGGAAAAGAAATTAAATCAAATAAACTTAGTTCATATTTTTATAAATACTAATCTAATCTACTTTGAGTATACAGAGATGGATTAAGATTTTGTGGCCCCTGGGCTAGAGTACTTTGAGGTCCCTGTGCTACAGGTACTGTCAGGCCCCTGAGCTAGAATACTATAAGGGGCCCCAGTAATATTTTCAAAGTGAAAAAAAATTTAAGAAGTACATATTAAATTTATTTTTAAAAGGCTAACCACAATTAAAATTTAAACATTTGCTTTGCATAATTTCTCTAAAACATCAGTAAATTGTAAGTTGTTGAGAACATCTCTGGAGGCTCTCCAGCTGGTGGAGGCCCCTGGGCTGCAGCCCCTAAAGCCCATGCCTTAATCCAGCCCTGTGAGTATAACATCTCAGCTCAGAATCTCATGTCTTCTACAGTACATTATTTTTGCTTACTAGTAACGAAGACAACTAATAGCACTACACCACTACATGAATGGCACCATCTCACTTGCTATTAATTGCTCTAACTAGCAACTCCGAGCACTCACCGTCATCCTCATCATCGTCATCGTCACGGTAGAGTATAGGTCCATCCTCGTCGTCGTCGTCCACCCGAGACTCTTGCAACGAGTTGGGAAGGACAGTGTTGGGAGGAAGGTATGTGAAAGGAACACTGTTCTCCTTATTCTCCCCCGATGACTTGTCTCCGTCTCCTCTGCTATAAGAGAACCGGATGGGCTTGGTGCTGTGGTGGGATGAAAAATATTGCTTAATTCTAGCAGGCTGCAAAAGGAATGCTTCTTGTCATGCATAAGTCATGCAGAATATTCCTCATTTCGTTCAACATCTAGACCACCTATAAATCTCATATAATATATTCTCTCAAGACAATGATAGGCTTGTAAATTTTATTTTTTAATAATTCACTTTAATATTTATAAACAGAACAGCAAAATTTAGAGGCCACATTGTAAATCTGTAAACATGACGTAAATAAACTGAGATAATGTTTACATTAATAGGTATAATAGAGACCTTCAGGCCATAAAATCCTATAATATTTTAATGGTGAATCTCACTGGCAGCAAAACTGAATACCTGTACTTCCAACCCTAATTAGATTAACTAGTGAAAGATATAAAAATGACAGATTTGAGATTCCATCATTGATATTAGAGCACAGTTCTTGTACAACTGTGACTGTTTACAATAATTATCTGTCAGTGGAATCAGTGGCCAAGTACAAATGTTTACTGAGCATTAATGACTCCACAATACAATCCGACTTTTTGGGTCAACCTAATTTTTAAACTGGGACTTCTCACTTATATAAAATAATTTTTAAATATAATGTGCAAAGCTCACATGAGCAAAAAAAAATTGCAGAATTAAGTACCATGTCATGCATTAGATTAAAAATTTAAACTGGTCACTGCAGATCCAAGAATATGCTTTAGAAATGGTTTTTATATTTGCATAACTTCAGAAGCCTGAGCCACTACTATCCAAGACACCTTAGTGGCAAGACTGATTTAGCACATTCATCTTGAGGGGTTTATGAGATTACCATAATATTTTAGGGCAAAGATAATTGAACCAAGTCTTCAAACTTCCAATAAACATAGTACACATTAGATCCTCATTGTAATAAGGTTTGTAAGTATCATGCAGGTTTTGTCTGGACATGCAAAATAGCCAGCAACATGCAAGACAATGAAGCCCAGGTCAATGGCAAGCCTTAAAAATTTTGACAGTTCAAGACAAGTTTGTTTTCCCTTTTGCATTAATCAGTTAAAGAAAACTAATGATTCCAGCGTCCCTACCTAAATTTTTACTACGTATATCTTTCTTCTTTCAACACATTGGCCGCATCCCACTGAGGTGGGGTGGCCCAAAAGGAAAAACGAAATTTTCTCCTTTTACATTTAGTAATATATACAGGAGAAGGGGTTACCAGCCCCTTGCTCTAGGCATTTTAGTAGCCTCTTACGACACGCATGGCTTACGGAGGAAGGATTATTTTCCACTTCCCCCTACTTAAATATCTGTACCTATTAATGAAGAGTGGATGTACATTTTACAAATATCTCATATCATGATGATGGGGTGAGAAAGCACCCTAGTGGATGTAAAGAGTTACTACAGTTCCAAGACTGTGGAGTTACTATGTCAATTACAAAACCTGTATATGCTATATAACTTAAGAAAATCATAATAACACGATTGTAAACAAATTCTTAACTACTACACCAAATCCTCAATAAAATGGACCTCTATACAAGACTTTAGAAATACATAACAAAATCTGCTGGTTAAGACAATTTGGAAATAACTGACAAAGTTTGTTGGCTAGAGAATTGCCTGGTATTGTTATATCCATCACAACTGCCATCACTGACCACTCGCTTCCTCCTTAATAGTTCCTTATATCAAGAGTTTACTGTATGGTTAGAACACCTGCCAGCTAACTTTAAGACTGGCTTACCAAGGGTTCAAAGTCTGTCTGTTCAGTGAGCTTTATATACAAATAACATCCTTCTGATCCACCTTAATGCAACACACACAAAGCTCTAAATATGGGAATTTAAAGCTAAAGCACTGCAGGTAGGTCCTACTCACACCCAACCATCACCACATGACAAGCCTGGCCTAGGACCAAGCTGCAGAAATGTGAAAACTTTCAAAACCTTTCAAAAGTTCTTATTTTTAAAGCTACCAAGAACATTTGTATCAATACCAATACTTTGCAGTCTATAAACAAATAACCCACACATAGAAGAAAGAAATTTATGATGACGTTTCAGTCTGACCATTAACTAGCCACACACTGTCACTAGTTAATGGGCCACGACAGACCAAAACATTGTCATAAGTTTCTTTCTCCCATGTGCTGGTTATTTGTGTATTGTTCCAGTCATGATATTGTGCATTTTTGTTCTCTATTTGGCAGTCTCTTCCACTCACCTATAAATCTGCTCCCAATTCACTACCTTCCTCTTGCCTTCCTAAATCTGACTTTATCAAACTTAAATGCACTGCTGAAAGTTCCAAATTAGACATTTTATGCAACATATTTACATAGTTTATCCTTTTGTTGTACAAATATGTATTCGATTGGAACATTTATGAAGAGTGAAGAGACTTAATACTTCACCACTACATGTACAAAATATCACAAGAACATTGATTCATGTACATTTTTACAAGCTAAGATTATTCACCGTTCTTCTACGAACATCAAAACAAACAAAAATATTAAGTACGGCATATGACAGTTTAAGTGACGAGTGAATGAAGTGATTGTACATTACTTGCAGTATTTTTTTTAAATGTGAGAAAATTGAAGACATTTAGATAAAAAAACAACATCGATGATGCTAATTAAACCAAGTAAAAATGTAGGTGTACTAATCTTACACCTTTGATGGGTTTCCAGAGTCTTTCTACTCCCAAATTTATGCTCTGGTATTACCCAATACTTTCTGCCATGTTGTGTTTTGTATTAAATAAGGCTATACTGAAAAGTTCAAGAACATGAGAAAGTTTCAAGGCTATATTGAAAATTTCAAGAACATGAGAAAGTTTCAAGGCTATACTGAAAATTTCAAGAACGTGAGGAAGTTTCAAGGCTATACTGAAAAGTTCAAGAACGTGAGAAAGTTTCAAGGCTATACTGAAAAGTTCAAGAACATGAGAAAGTTTCAAGGCTATACTGAAAAGTTCAAGAATGTGAGAAAGTTTCAAGGCTATACTGAAAAGTTCAAGAACGTGAGAAAGTTTCAAGGCTATACTGAAAAGTTCAAGAACGTGAGAAAGTTTCAAGGCTATACTGAAAAGTTCAAGAACGTGAGAAAGTTTCAAGGCTATACTGAAAACTTCAAGAATGAGATAATTTTAATGTTTATCAGATGAAAAGTCAAAAAAGGAAAGAAAATTCTGAAACTTCAGAGGAGAAACAGTTCAACCTAATATGACCACCTTAAAAGTTAAAACTGTCCCCCATACTGCTATCAATATTAACCTAACATCATCCACAACTGCAAACATTTAAAAAAAAAAAATGCTTTATACTAGAGAAAGTTGCATATGGTGAACCTCAAGTGAAACTGGCAAATGTCATGGTGATACCAACAAGATGTGGAAAAAGACACTTATATAGAGTTCAGCACATTTATTCGAGACAACGTTTCCTCTATTAAATGTTCTTAACTGTAAATAAGTGCTTTTTTCCCCACCTTGAGTAAAGCACAACACTTCCCTGCTGCTCAGACCTTTACAACTATTGACTACACTCACTCACTCTGGGAGGGCCCCACATATACACTACCTATTTTCGGTGTTCCACATTTTCGTTGGCTTTCAATTGAGCCATTGTTCATTATGTTCTGTCCTTTTACCGCTGCTCCACCATTATCGTCATTTTTGTGCAACAGTTGCATAAGGGAAGGACGACCGATGCCATATTTAGAGCTGTATGAACAGGACCCTCTTATATTTCACACATCTTTATAATACCATTCCTGACACTATACCTAAAATGCTATGAAGATCTATTTTTTTACCACATCGTCTGTTTCCCACCAAGGTAGAGCGACCCAAAGAAGGAAACACATCCACCATTACTCACTCTCTAGATGTCTTGCTAGAAGTGCACAGACATCACAACCATAAATAATATACGGCTGTCCCTAAGAATTTAATTTGTTTTTTTAACACATTGGCCGTCTTCCACCAAGGCAGGGTGACCCCAAAAAAAGAAGAAACACTTTCACCATCATTCACTCCATCACTATCTTGTCAGAGGGGCACCAATACTACAGTTCAAAACTGCAAATATCCCCACCCCTCCTTCAGAGTGAAGCACTGTACTTCCCACCTCCAGGACTCAAGATCGGCCAACTGGTTAATTCCAATGTAACATCCATATTTGCTATCCGTCTCTCCGTCCCAACCTAGAGACCTGCTGGTACACACTGAATATTTTTCTTAGATGACTTAATTTTCAAAATCACCCAGACTAGAAACAGTAAAGGGAACTTAATTACCATCAATAAGTTAAAAAAAAAAGGAACAGCAAGAGTGTTATAAAAAGTCCTTTTAGAAGATAGAATAAAAAATATTTAGGCTCACTGTATAAGATGCATTTAAAATGAACATGCAGAATTAACCATTTTTTATGTCATGTAAGCCTAAGAGACTAAAAATGTGACAGCATATTTTATGAGCCTATGCTGATAGATACTTATAAGATCTGAAAAAAATTAATCTAAATATATTCCAGATCTTATAAGTATCTGTCAGCACAGGCTCATAATATAGATACTGTCACATTTTTTAGTTAGTTTCTTAGGCTTACACAACCTAAGAGACAGACTAAAAATGTAACAGCATCCGTTATAAGCCTTTGCTGAAAGATACTTATAAGATCTGAAATAGTATTCAAATTAATTTTTTTTTCATTTTTATTCAATCTACATTCCAAAATAACAAAATGCTCCAAAATTTCACTGACAACAGCCTTGGCTCATAAAATTTGAGTCACACCATCATGCGAGTGTGTGATTAAGATATCACGGGAGGTAACAGGCACTGGTCTGGAAGCTATGTTACCTGAACCTAATCCTAACACTGGGTCGAAGCGGTAGGCGCCTTGGGGAGGAAGAAGGGAAGATAGATGGGTTATTGGTACATACACTTAATTATGGGAATCAAGGCAGAGGGTGTGGACTGTGTATGGTCGGGTTACTGGTAAGCTAAAATTGCTGAAGTGGCCACAACAGATTCTGTGGCTGGATGCAAACCTATACAGGAAGGCAGAGCTGGATTAAGGTTTTGTAGGCCCCCTGGGCTACAGGTACTGTGAGGGAGGCCTCAAGTGATATTTTCAAAATGAAAAAAGTTAAGAAATATTAAATTTATTTTTACAAGGTTAACCACAATTAAAATTCAAACATTTGCTTTGCATAATTCTTGGAAACAAATTTCTCCAAAACATCAGTAAATTGTAAGTTGTTGAGAAAATCTCTGGAGGCCCTCCAGCTGATGGTAGCCCCTGGGCTGCAGTCCATAAAGCCCATGTTTTTATCCAGCCCTGCAGAAGGGCCCCCGTATATACAGAACTTATTTTTGGTTTTCCATGCTATTGTTGGCTTTCAACTGAGCTATTGTTCCACCCACTTTTGATATACAGGTGGAACATAATCAACAATGGCTCAGTTTGAAGCCAATGAAAACATGGAACACCAAAAAGAAGGCACTGTATATGTGGTGCCCTCCTGTACTTTTCTACATAGTTATTTCTATAAATTTCATTAACATTCTCAATATTTTTTAAAAGTCACTTTATTTTCTATTCAGTTTTAACACCCAACAACTAGTCTTCACTACTAACTCTAATTATTTAATAATAATAATTGACTGCAACTAAGAATATTCAGAAGTAAGACAAATCAAGTGTGTTCTGCATTGTAATGTTATACATTAACTTATAAAGATGAAGTCAAAATGACAGCAAGTTGTTGTCTTTTTTAACACACCGGCCGTCTCCCACTGAGGTAGGTTGGCCCTACCAAGATAATTACACTATACATTTGCTGTACATAAGACACCAAGTTGTGTAATATAACTAGTTGCCTTGTATTACACAATTCGTATAACACAATTTGTGTCATACGAAAGCAATTACAGCAAAGCAAGTTATTAGACTATGTTTCAGCTCAAAGACGAGATTTTTTCAAGTCAAAAAACTCTAACTTTGACTAAAAGTTATCTTAATATAAAGACTTAATTTCGTATAAGTCTCTGTATTACCCAACTTCAATGGTACATTTCTTTGTGATATAATAAAATGACTTTTAAAAAATTAAACCTTTGGTAAATTAAATATAATTAAAACAGATTTTTATACCTGTTAAAACAGTGACTTAATATAATTTCATCAGCACTAAAGAACGACAAACTTCAGAATTTAACAATAGCCTCCAGTAACCAACCAATGTATAAATACAAGACAATATGTTCAGATTTTTGCATATGTTTAATTAAGGGCAAACAAAGCACTAATTAAAAGGTGAAATAAAATATCTATACTGTAATCAAATTACATACGCTAAAAAGGGCCAATGGTTTTCTTAGTACAGAAGAGCTTAAGAGTGACCAGTCACACACAAAAATCTAAGCACTGCATTACATGAGAAATTACAAGGCTTAAAGAGTCTGCTTGTTGTGAGTGAATATACCTGGCACGAGCTCTCCTAATCCCATATGCTCTGGTTTGTAAAGAGAAAATATTTATGCAAGATCAGATACTGGTAGGAGGGCATCTTCATTTAGGGATGTATTGGCCACTTACTAAACTCAGTGTGTGTGTTTGGGTCCTTAATACATGGATTTATCTCTCTTCTAAAAAAAAATTATTTTTCTTAAGATAATAGTAATTTTGAAAAAAATAATGTTTACAAAATTTAAAAGTGCATACATTTATATATATTTTTTTTTTCAACAAACTAGCCATCTTCCATCAAGGCAGGATGACCCAAAAAAGAAGAAATGATTTCACCATCACTCATTCCATCACTGTCTTGCCAGAGACACGTTGATACTATGGTTCAAAACTGCAAATATCCCCATTCCTTCTTCAGAGTGAGAGCACGATGGGGACACCTGAAGTTTTGAACTGTAGCATCAACGGCCCTCTGGCAAGACAGTGATGGAGTGAGTGATGGTGAAAGTTTTCTTCTTTTTTTTAGGTCACCCTGCCTCGATGGGAGACAGCCGGCTAGTTAAAAAAATATATAAATATATAGTTTTAAATATAAAAATATATTGGACATGACAGGGGGAAGCAACATTAAGTATACAATGCTTCAACTCACCTCTCCACACTGTATATATTACTTACTGGTAGGGACAAGAAACTCAATATGCAATGTTAGGTCAAATTGTTGCTGCAACTTTGGCTTACTTCTTTACATTGAAAGAAATATCAAAACTTCATCTATACCAGGATTTTTGCAAGTTATATTAACTTTCCTATTATTCAATAACAATAACCCTCATGTATTTAGTGCTTTCCAATATAATAACAACAATAATAATAATAATAATAATAATAATAATCATAATAATAACAATGTTCTCATTCAGATCAAAGTGGCTAAAAGGGAATTTCTCAATGTACCTATCAGAAATGCTAATGCGAATGACAGTAATAGTTCAAGTTGTGGAATGATAGAAAAGTAAGTGGAATAAAGAACCGTTAAATAACAATTTATTATAGATAATGATGATGTGTCATCTAATATATGTGCATGGTTGCTCAAGGGCAGACAAATTTCTGGAACACAACGGGGAAGCAATCATTATTGCAAACCAAAATAAGTACATAATGTACATGTACACTGTACCATGTATGCTGAAGTGGCATCCAGCACAACAGTTTATCACTAGTCTTAGAAAAGAAAAATGATTATGGAAGTGCCGAAAGTCAAAGATGTAATTTTCAAAGTTAAAAGAAGACAAAGGAGCCGACAGAGAATGTAATAGTCAGAGTGGGGCCCATGCTAACCTCCTTATGGTGTATAAATATACCCTATTTTCTGGCACATAAGGCGAACGAGTGTCGGCTGCTTGCTGGCATGGTGTTTCCAAGCAGGTGTAATGTAATGTTAGTAAACAACCGCTAAAGCAAAACTCAAAGCCTACCCTTGACCCTATAAGCTGCAGAATGATTTTCCAAGACTTTTTGTGGGAAAAAAGTGTGTCTTATATGCTGGAAAATATGATACCTAGTTGGATATATCTTATTGTAGCCAGCTGACCCAGTGGTTAATGCACTGGCTTGGAGTTTTACCACTCACTTGCCATGGATTCTAACCCCACCCGTTCCCTGGTTTATTAGTTTTTTAACCTATTTGAGGTTCAGTGGTGCAAACTCTAGTCCCTGGACTCACTTCTTAACTCTTAGTTGACATCAAATATCCTTATCCAAGGCCTAATTATTTTTTAACACACCAGCCATCTCCCAGCAAAGTAGGGCGGCCCAAAAAAGAGGAAGCACATTTACCAACATTCATTCAATCACTGTCTTGCCAGAAGCGTGCTGACATCACTAATCACATGACCTTCCAAAGTGTAACATCCTCATACATACATAATATACTACAGTGGTCCCTCGGTTTTCGTGCATCTCCAAACTCGAACATTTATGTAAGTGTATTTTCGGGGGTCTGAAATAGACTAACCTACATGACATTATTTCTTAAGGAAGTAAATTCGTTCGGTAATGGCACTTGAGCAGCATTCTGGAACGAATTTTCGGCGAAAACCGAGGGACCACTGTACATATAACATCCTCTACATACCTAATATACTACATATAACATCTGCATACCTAATATACAGATAGCCGTCAACTTATGACCTATCTATCCACCTTAGAACCATCCACACTTACGACCATAAATATTTGTACGCATGACAGCACAAACGAGGCCGTACAATAGTGATTCTGTATTTTAAACCAATTGTAATGTACACGTGTTTGAATTAAACCTTTCTAAGATAAAAAATTTGAAGAAAAAAGATGATACAGTAGACCCTCATTTAGCACGACTTTATGTTGCGCGTTTTGGGTATTACGCGATTGAAGAATTGCGGCACATTTTTATCTAACACGACGTAAACCTTATATTACGCGATTCGCTGGAGGGGAAAAATTTTGAGCCTGCGGTAGGTTAAACCATTGAGTCAGTGGGGGTCCTACTGAGGGTGGCTATGATCCACAACAAGTGTTTAATGCTGACGAGACAAGTGTTTTCTGGAAGAAAATGAATGACTTGACTGACTTACTGAATGACTTGACTGACTTTCTGAATGACTTGACTGACTGACTTAATGAATGACTTGACTGACTGACTTACTGAATGACTTGACTGACTGACTTACTGAATGACTTGACTGACTGACTTACTGAATGACTTGACTGACTGACTTACTGAATGACTTGACTGACTGACTTACTGAATGACTTGACTGACTGACTTACTGAATGACTTGACTGACTGACTTACTGAATGACTTGACTGACTAACTTACTGAATGACTTGACTGACTTACTGAATGACTTGACTGACTGACTTACTGAATGTCTTGACTGACTTACTGAATGTCCTGACTGACTTACTGAATGTCTTGACTGACTTCATGAATGTCTTGACTGACTTACTGAATGACTTGACTGACTTACTGAATGACTTGACTGACTGACTTAATGAATGACTTGACTGACTGACTTACTGAATGATACTGAATGACTTAACTGACTTACTGAATGACTTAACTGACTTACTGAATGGACTGACTTACTGAATGACTTTATTAAAGTTAGACACACTAGTACAACCATCGACTTCAGTTCCAGAACCTCTACCATCCACCTCAGCCCAGTAGGGCCACAGCATAACTCTCCACTCTCTTCACAATCATCCACAAACATCAGCACCCACAATTTAAGGTAAATACTATTATTTCTGTTACATTTGTAGTCTTAAGCAGTAAAAACAACATAATACATCACGATAATGAACTACAATTACATATTCTCTTTTATATTTGTAAGATCTGTTGGTAAAAAAAAAACTTGTTTGGCTTTTTGGGGACTCTCAGGAACGTAACCCTATTTTTCCTATAAGTTCTTTTAATTATCTAACACGATTTTACCTAACACGATGTTTTCAGGACCGTAACTACCGTGCTAAATGAGAGTCTACTGTATAAAGATTATAAAATAAGTAATTACAATACGTATGAGACTTACATCCAATTTGAACTTATGACCAGTCGGTCGGAACCTAACCTGGTCGTAAGTCGACGACTATCTGTACTACAGTAGAACGTCATTTAGCACGATAGTTACGTTCCTGAAAAAGTCGTGTTAGATAATTTCGTCTTAAATAATTAACAGAACTTATGGGAAAAATAGGGTTACGTGTTTGAGAGTCCCCAAAAAGCCAAACAAGTTTTTTTAGACCAACATATCTTGCAAAAATTGAAGGCGAATATGTAATTTTAGTTCATTGTCATGATCTATTACTGCTTAGGACTACAAATGCAATAGAAATAATAGTATTTCTTACCTTAAATTGTGGGTAATGATGTTTGTGGATGGTAGTGAAGAGTGGATATGGATGGTGTGGCCCTACTGAGCTGAGGTGGATATGTAATTGTAGTGCATTGTCATGATCTATTACTGCTTAAGACTACAAATGCAATAGAAATAATAGTATTTCTTACCTTAAATTGTGGGTAATGATGTTTGTGGATGGTAGTGAAGAGTGGATATGGATGGTGTGGCCCTACTGGGCTGAGGTGGATAGTAGAAGTTCTTGAACTGAAGTCGATGGTTGAACTGAGTGTCTAACTTTAAGTCAGTCAAGCCATTCAGTAAGTCAGTCAAGCCATTCAGTAAGTCAGTCAAGCCATTCAGTAAGTCAGTCAAGTCATTCAGTAAGTCAGTCAAGTCATTCAGTAGGTCAGTCAAGTCATTCAGTAAGTCAGTCAAGTCATTCAGTAAGTCAGTCAAGTCATTCAGTAAGTCAGTCAAGTCATTCAGTAAGTCGTCAAGTCATTCAGTAAGTCAGTCAAGTCATTCAGTAAGTCAGTCAAGTCATTCAGTCAGTCAGTCAAGTCATTCGTAGTCAGTCAAGTCATTCAGTCAGAGTCAAGTCATTCAGTCAGTCAGTCAAGTCATTCAGTCAGTCAAGTCATCAGTCACGCGTCAGTCAGTCAGTCAGTCAGTCAGTCAAGTTAGTCAGTCACTCAGTCAGTCATTCAGTCAGTCAAGTCAGTCAGTCAGTCAAGTCAGTCAGTCACACAAACTTATGTTTACATCTTTTTATGTGTACAAAGTAACACTTCATTACGGCCACGGGTTATGTCTTGTCTAATATCTTTGTTTTCTTCGTTAATTCAAGATCAAAACACAATTCACTCTTTATTTTATTCTTCACAAACACAGCTGGCTTGTAGCCAGGACTTCTTAACGCGTATGAAATACGTACGAATGCTGGGGTCCGTGGTGGGTGGGTAAGGCGGGTGGTGTCTGCTGAACCACAACAACAGTAGTAGTAACAAGACTGCTTGTGAGAATGGTTACTTGTTTTTCCTTCCCACAAACTGTAAGTAAGTTTATTCAGGTATACACAGATACAGTTACGAAGATTATCATACATGGCAGCATATGTGTAGAGAACCTAGGATAACCCAAAAAAGTCAGAGTGACAGTATTTCCATTGACTGACTTGGGTTATCCTAGGTTCTCTACACATATGCTGCTATGTATGATAATGTATGTAACTGTACTCACCTAATTGTGGTTGCAGGGGTCGAGACTCAGCTCCTGGCCCCGTGTATCTGAATAAACTTAGTTTACAGGAAGGAAAAACAACAAATTCCCTTTTCCTCAAAGCATGAGGATTCTTAGGCAGTAAATAACCATGCGCTCAAAATTTTTCCCCTCCTGCCGAACCGTGTAATATCATCTTTACGTCGTGTAAGATGATAATGTGTCGCAAATCTTAAATCGTGCAATACCGGTAACGTGCAACATAATCTCGTGCTAAATGACGTTCTACTGTATATATACCTTTTTTTTTTCCCTGAAATGTAATAATTATGATCAAGCATCTTTTTAGGCACAACTCAAGCAAAAGTTTGCTAAATCATTTACACCAGGTGCCACAAATTTTCCAAAACAAATTCACAATTCTCTCTCTCAGTTCTACATTCCAGTCTCCTGCAACAATCCTCCTCTCATTCAACTCAAAACTGTTGAGAATATCCACCTATCATGCGAGACCTGGTCATGGACTGGGCTGAGGGGGGGCGTTGACCCCCGGAACACCCTCCAGGTACACACTCTCAAGGTATCACCTCAAGTTAGTTCCTGACCAGCTGGGTCTGTAGTGTCTACATCAACCTACACGTGCACTGAATCAACAACCTTACTAATCAGGTCATCGATCAGAAAGGCTAGTCTGAACCAGGCCATGGAGGTAGTAACCCACCAGAATCCATCAATATTTATCTTTCTATATGTATACGTATCTTCTTTTTATTTCCAACACGCTGGCTGTCTCCCACTGAGGCAAGGTGACCCAAAGAAGAAAGAAACACTTTCACACATTGGTTACAGCGTAAGCTTTCACTGGGATGATGCTTTACTCTGTGTAGAGTCGCAACAATCAAACTACACACTGAGTGAACATTTTTGTCCAATCAAAGCTTGTCCTTCAAAGTGTATCTGTTCTTCACTCTCACACCTTCCTTAGCTCTAGCTCTCTAGAACCCTTAATTCTTGATATCTGATTCCATTAACTCCCATTCAAACTCTCCTTAACACCATTATTTCACTCAGTGCTAGGCATTAACTCCCATTCAAACTCTCCTTAACACCATTATTTCACTCAGTGCTAGGATAAAATTGGCAAAAGTCTAAAGATGTGCAACAAAAAATGGGTTTCAGAGTTAGGAAGCATAACACCTGAAGTGAAAGAATATTTAACCTTATTTGAAGATAAGGAGGAGGAAATGACAACCACAGATAACATAGACACAATTAATTTTCAAAATGAACATAAATGTTGCAAAATTTTGTGGATTTGTTCAACATATTTGAAAAAGTCCCTGATTATGCAAAGCATTTCAGGCTCAAGTCATATAAAGATATAAAAAAAGATTTGGAGTATCTCTTAGAATTAGCAACAGATAGATCAAGAAGTCAAGAATTTAAATCCTAAAGAAGAATACAGAAAGGACAAATGAGTAGTACAGTATGGAGGGCCCCACATATACAGTGTATTTTCGGTGTTCCACATTTTCATTGTCTTAACTGAGCCATTGTTCCACCCACCGGTGACTGGAACATACCTGGAGAGGGTATACTCTCCAATGGCTCAATTTGAAGCTAACTAAAACATGGAATACCGAAAAGAAGGTGCAGTATACGCAGTGCCCTCCTGTACTTCTTAATAAATAATGTGATGGATAACTTGACTGGTGCTGGAATAGTATGTAAAATATATACCTTGAGATGGGATAAATGGCAGCCTATACCTTTTGGTAATAAGACACACACATAAATTCAAAACATTTACAGAAAGCCATAACCATGAGTTTCCTGCACACACCGCCAAACGTCACCCATTTCTGTGCAAACATTACATCATGTGGAAAGAAATCTTTGACTTTGACTTGAATTATCATGACTTGTGTCTTTTTTTTCCAACATACCAGCAGTCTCCCACCGAGGCAGAGTGACCCGAAAAAGAGGAAAACCATGAAGTTTTTCTCTTTTTTTTTTTACATTTAGAAATTACTCATGGCTTTATGCTTAATAATAACTCTCATAGAAACAGAGGCTCAGGAGATTAATTGATCTGAATATTTCAACCCCCTTCTGGGATCCTCTTCCTTTACTGGCTCTAGCAATAAAAAAAAAAAAATAAAGCCGCAAGTAGCGAAACGTCTCCTTCAATAAATGTTTTGAGTGTGCATTTGTGACTTATTCCCACAATCTATCATGCCTGTATATTAATGACAGAGTTTCACATACACAGAGGGCTGTATCAAAATAGCGATGTGATAGAGTCTACCGAGTGGGAGAAATGGTGTCGGTGATAGTGACATTCACTGCATATAAAGAAAACAGAAAGCATAATGATACAGGCAGTATGGATAAAAGGACACTGGTGCATACAACTGGGGCATCTTTATTGGATATGTTTCTGGCACGGGACCTTGGTCACTCCAAGGTCCCGGGACTGAAACATATCCAATATCTAATAAAGATATCCTGAGTGTATGCACTTGTGCCCTTTCAATAGCCAATAAAGATGTCCTGAATGTACACACTTATGCCCTTTCAATATAGATGTCCTGAGTGTAGGAATCTCTGCCCTTTCACCCACATTTGGACTTGGGGAAGGTTCTACAAGAGGTGATTACAAGCATAAAATATTTATTTGATGAACCTTCCACTAAACCTACTACACAAATCATTAGTCAATCCTCTTCGACTCTCTGAGAAGATGCTCCAACTTGTGGTTAAATTGAATGGAAATTCATTAACGATGAAAAAATCTATTTTGTGATTTAATACAATTCGACATGCACACAACCACAGGAAAAGTTCACTAGGTAAAAAATAAATTCTGTAACACCAGATGACTTGCATGTTAGACAGAGCAAAATAATAAAAAATATATATATTATTAGCCATAGAAAATAAACCAATCGACACTCTTGTTACTGTTTTATTTCATTTAAAATGCTATCCAGAGAATTATTTCATAGTCAGTAATGATGAATGAGACACTTATGTAACTTTTGGGTTTCTTTATTCAGGAAACATTTTGCCAGCCAGTGGCTTCTTCAGTCCAATGCAAAGAGAAGTGGAAGATGAGATGAGGTAATCAGTCCCTCAGACTTGAGTCGATGTGTTTGGTCCATCAATTAAGATTGATGAACTGAACACATCGACTCTGCATCAGACTGAAGAAGCCACTGACTGGCAAAACATTTCCATAATGAAGATAAACAAATGTTGTGTACAAGTGTCTCATTTATCAACTGTCAGTTTTCTAAATCATTTATTCATAGTCGGTAACATCAGCGAGAACCCAATAATCAGAATAAAAAGAATTATTATTCACCTGTTGGCATCTTGTCGCACAGACAGAGGCTTACTACCGTCCGTGGGCGTGCCCGCAGGGGGAGTACCTGCTGACCCATTTGCCGTTCCTGAGGGATTCTTTTTCTTAAGCGCTGATTTGAGAGGCTTGGCGTCCAGCCTGGGCTCTCTTGCAGGCACCTCTTCCACTTGAGAAGTGTCAAAGTGGCCGAGGCTACTGTTAAAATAGACGACGCCGTCCACGTCGGTTCCTTCATCGTCGTCTTCAACGTCGTCATCTGGCAACATAACATTTACTTTCACTAACTTTATTCTTCATTGAATAATTATATTACATAATACATAACCTTAAGAAAACATGCCAAAAATTAGTTACTTAATATTCAGTTAACCTCATTTATGAAAATTTATATAAAATCTATAAACTTTCAACCAATATTTTTCTTGTGTCATTCATTAATGAAAATAAAAAGCAAAAATTTAAATGAGATATCTGGGTCATGAGGTCACCATCAATAATTTGGTCAACAGAAAAATTTCTCAATGTAAGAGAAACAAAACAATTCAGAAATTATGGAAAATTAACAAAAAGTTGACCAGAGTTTGTCAGTAAAATAGAACAATACTCATCCCTTGTGACTTTCTGATAGAAGCATATGAATGGTATAAATTTATTGGTTAGATCATGGGCATCATGACTGGATGGAAAGCAATTCACATCCTTGACAGGCCAGAGATATTTACAAGGTATGAAGCCTATTAATTCAGCCTATGCACTTTGTTTTAGTGTTGAAACGCTGCTAAGAATCCATCTGACACAACTTATGTCATGTACCGTGCAAAATGCATAGCAGAAATGTGCTCAAAAAGCAAGGCTTTAAAGGCTAAATGCAAGTTGTATAAATAGTGATGTGTGTAATTTGTCTTGTAACTTAAGTGGAATTTATAAATACTGCCTCAGAAGGAAGGTCGTTCATGTTAGTACCTCAGATTATTATTATTATAATCAAATAGAAGCGCTAAACCACAGGGGTTATACAGCGCTGCAGGTTATTGTAGGATGCAGGGAGAGTGGGTTGTAAGAGGGAGATGGACGATTAGTAGGGTATGGAGTGCAAGATGACGGTGGATTGTGCAGGGGAGGAGGGTAGCAAGAGATCGAGGTAGAAGGGACTGAGGGAGGTGCTAGAGGTATAATCTTCAGAGTTTGTGTAGTAAGTCAGTTTCTGTCAAAAAGTCAATGAGAGAGTCAGGATTAAAGGAGGGGCCATCTGCAAGAAGGGAAGGTAAAGAAAGGGCCGCAGAGCGAAGACGTCGTTGGAGGTAAATTCTGCGTGCTCGTTGATAGAGTGGGCAGTCCAACAGGATATGTCGAACAGACACTGGAACCTGACAATGCTCACAGAGAGGGGCAGGAGCCTCTCCATGAGATACCCGTGAGTAAGACGAGTGTGGCCGATGCGAAGACGGGAGAGTGTAGTCTCCCAACCTCGACATTGGTGACAAGAAGAAGGCCAGAAACCTATAACCGGTTTAATAGAATGAAGTTTGTTATTCAGCAGGTCAGACCAGCGTTGTTGCCAACGGGTGCGAAGGTGGGTAGCAATGACCGCAAAATAGTCCGTGAAAGGAACACCTCTATATGAAACTGGAAGGTCATGTACTGCTGACCGCGCAGCAGTGTCTGCCTGTTCATTGCCCTGTACGTCAACATGACCAGGGACCCAACAAAAGACAATATCTTTATGCTTGCTAAAGATACGGCGTAACCAAAGGTGGATACGAAGAACTAGGGGGTGAGGTGTATCAATTTTACGGATAGCCTGTAAAGCACTAAGGGAGTCTGAAACGACCACAAATGGTGATACAGGCATAGATGCAATCGGATAAGTGCCACAAGAATGGCATACAATTCAGCCGTAAATATGCTAGCCGAGGGTAACAGATGCCCTCGCACGACGCTGTCCGGAAACACTGCTGCGAATCCGACGCTCAGATGACTTTGAACCATCGGTGTATACTGCGATGGCATGGGAATGAGAACGGAA
>WNWK01005331.1:0-70000 GCA_009830355.1 Cherax destructor
AAGCATTGATGTGAGAAGACTACTGATGAAGCACTGATGTGAGAAGACTACTGATGAAGCACTGATGTGAGAAGACTACTGATGAAGCATTGATGTGAGAAGAATACTGAGGAAGCACTGATGTGAGAAGACTACTGATGAAGCACTGATGTGAGAAGACTACTGATGAAGCATTGATGTGAGAAGACTACTGATGAACATAAGAACATAAGAAAGGAGGAACACTGCAGCAGGCCTGTTGGCCCATACTAGGCAGGTCCTTCACAATCCATCCCACTAACAGAATAATTCCCCAACCTAATTTTCAATTCTACCCAAGAAATAAGCTTTGAAGATTCTATTAACTCAAGTGCGAGTCCCACTCAAATCCAACCCCTCTCACTCATGAATTTATCCAACCTAAATTTGAAACTAACCAAGGTCATAGCTTCAATGACCCTACTAGGCAGACTGTTCCACTCATCAACTACCCTATTTCCAAACCAATATTTTCCTATATCCTTTCTAAATCTAAACTTATCCAATTTGAATCCATTATTGCGGGTTCTCTCTTGGAGAGATATCTTCAAGACCTTATTTATATCCCCCTTATTAATACCCATCTTCCACTTATATACCTCGATCATGTCTCCCCTCATTCTTCGTCTTACAAGTGAATGTAATTTAAGGGTCTTCAATCTTTCTTCATACGGAAGATTTCTAATGCTATGAATTAACTTTGTCATTCGTCGCTGAATGTTTTCTAACGAATTTATATCCATTCTGTAAAATGGAGACCAGAACTGAGCTGCATAATCTAGGTGAGGCCTTACTAATGATGTATAAAGCTGTAATATAACCGCTGGACTTCTGTTGCTTACACTTCTTGATATAAATCCCAGTAATCTATTTGCTTTATTTCTTACGCTTAGGCATTGCTGACTTGGTTTGAGGTTGCTGCTTACCATAACCCCCAGATCCTTTTCGCATTCTGTACGGCTGAGTTCAACATTATTAAGCTGGTAGGTGCTAGGGTTATGAACATTCCCGAGCTTTAGAACTTTGCATTTATCTACATTGAACTGCATCTGCCATTTTTCTGACCAGGAATTGAGTTTGTCTAAATCCTCCTGAAGTTCCGTGACATCTACGTCTGAATCGATTATCCTACCTATCTTCGTGTCATCAGCGAATTTGCTCATATCACTAGTAATTCCCTCGTCAAGGTCATTTATATATATTATAAACAACAACGGGCCCAAAACCGATCCCTGTGGAACGCCACTTGTTACAGATCCCCACTCAGATTTAACCCCATTAATGCACACCCTCTGCTTCCTATTGGTGAGCCATGACTCGATCCATGAAAACACTTTTCCTCCAATGCCATGAGCAGCCACTTTCTTTAACAGTCTCTGATGTGGTACTCTATCAAAAGCCTTACTAAAATCCAAATAAACAATATCGAATTCTTTATCATGATCAACTGCCTCAAAAGCCTTACTGAAAAAGTTAATAAATTAGTTAGGCAGGAACGGCCCCTGGTGAATCCATGTTGAGTATCATTAATCAAATTATGCCTATCGAGATGGCTTCTTATGTTATCAGCTATAATCGACTCTAATAATTTGCCTACAATTGAAGTTAGACTTATTGGGCGGTAATTTGATGGTAACGACTTGTCCCCTGCTTTAAAAATAGGAATTACATTAGCCATCTTCCACGTATCAGACACTACACCTGTTTGAAGAGATAGGTTAAAAATGTTAGTTAAGGGTTCACAGAGTTCAATTTTGCATTCCTTAAGAACCCTTGAAAAAAGCTCATCAGGGCCTGGCGATTTATTTTGCTTCAAACGGTCTATCTGTTTGATAACCATTTCGCTAGTGACTGTGATACTACATAATTTATCTTCTTCAGGCCCACTAAAATACCTAATTCTTGGGATATTATTAGTGTCTTCCTGAGTGAAAACCGAGAGAAAATAATTATTAAAAATAGAGCACATTTCATTCTCTTTGTCAGTAAGATACCCATAATTATTTTTAAGGGGACCTATCTTATCTCTAACTTTTGTTCTATACACCTGGAAAAAACTTTTTGGGTTAGTTTTCGAATCCCTAGCAACTTTAATTTCGTAGTCCCGCTTAGCTTTTCTTGTCCCCTTTTTAACGTCCCTCTTAATGTCAATATACTGATTCGTAAGATGACCCTTACCTCTTTTGATACGCCTATAAATTCCTTTCTTCTGCCCTAAAAGATATTTGAGCCTATTATTCATCCATTTTGGGTCATTTCTATTCGATCTAATTTCTTTATATGGGATAAATGTTCTTTGGGCAGCATGTATAGTGTTCAGAAAACTGTCATATTGATAGCTCTCTTCATTACCCCAGTCCACAGATGATAAGTGTTCTCTAAGTCCATTGTAATCTGCTAAGCGAAAATCTGGGACCGTTACTGAGTTATTCCTACTATGAAACTTCCATTCAATGCCAAAGGTAATTGATTTGTGGTCGCTTGCGCCGAGTTCCTCTGTAATTTCCAAATTATTAACAAGGGTTTCCTTGTTTGCCAGAACTAAGTCAAGCAGATTATTTCCCCTTGTAGGTTCTGTCACAAACTGCTTCAAAAAACAATCTTGAACTACTTCTAAGAAATCGTTAGATTCTAAATTCCCAGTCAAAAAATTCTTCTCACTGATGTGAGAAGACTACTGATGAAGCACTGATGTGAGAAGACTACTGATGAAGCACTGATGTGCGAAGACTACTGATGAAGCATTGATGTGCGAAGACTACTGATGAAGCACTGATGTGAGAAGACTACTGATGAAGCACTGATGTGAGAAGACTACTGATGAAGCACTGATGTGAGAAGACTACTGATGAAGCATTGATGTGAGAAGACTACTGATGAAGCACTGATGTGGGAAGACTACTGATGAAGCATTGATGTGAGAAGACTACTGATGAAGCATTGATATGAGAAGACTACTGATGAAGCACTGATGTGAGAAGACTACTGATGAAGCACTGATGTGAGAAGACTACTGATGAAGCATTGTTATGAGAAGACTACTGATGAAGCACTGATGTGAGAAGACTACTGATGAAGCACTGATGTGAGAAGACTACTGATGAAGCACTGATGTGAGAAGACTACTGATGAAGCATTGATGTGAGAAGACTACTGATGAAGCACTGATGTGAGAAGACTACTGATGAAGCACTGATGTGAGAAGACTACTGATGAAGCATTGATGTGAGAAGACTACTGATGAAGCACTGATGTGAGAAGACTACCAATGAGTCACTGACGCAAGAGGCAACTCAGAGACATAATCCACACAACCCAATTAACGAAATAAGTGTTTGATTGTGTGGTGAGTTGCGGATATTCTGAACAAGTGAGTGGAAAGCTTGCTTCTAAAGGCACTCAACAATATCACTAAAAGCAAGTGGGTCATCACTGGAAATTACAGCCAGAAATGAAGGTAAGAAAAGGTTAGTGAGTGAAGCAATGTGTGGTGTGGACAAGGAGCAGTCTACTTCACGTATTTTCCTGATCTGCAGACAAATGGCATTTGGAAGGCAGGTGAGAAGCGTTCGGATGGCAGCAAGGGTTAAATCCCTTCCAGATATCTAATTATGACATACAATTATAAAAATTAAAAATAATAAAGAGAGAATAGTACATTATTAAGGTGAGTAATCACGAAAGCGCTTGGAATTCCTCTATTTATTCATAGTGGTTGTCTTGCATATTTTGATATCACCTGTTTACTGTGATCTTTTTGCATATATATATATATATATATATATATATATATATCTTAGAAACTACTTACACTCAGTGACCACTTTATTAAGTACACCTGTACACCTGTTCATTGATATATCTAACCAGCCAATCACTTGGCAGCACGTCAGTGTCTAAAAGCATACAGACATGGTCAAGAAGTTCAGTTGATTAGACCAAACATCAGAATGAGAAAGAAATGTGATCTAAGCGTCTTTGACTGTGGAATGATTGTTAGTGCCAGACAGACGAGGTGGTTTAAGTATCTCAGAAACTGCTGGTCTCCCGGAATTTTCACGCACTACAGTCTCTAGAATTTACAGATAATGGTGTGAAAAACACAAAACATCCAGTGAGAGGCAGTTCTGTGGGCGAAAACGCTTTGATAATGAGAGAGGGCAGAGAAGAATGACCAGACTGGTTCAAGCTGACAGTAAGATGACAGTGGCTCAAATAACTACACGTTACTACAGTTATATGAAGAAGAGCATCTCTGAGTGCACAACACGTCGAACCTGGAAGTGGATGGGAACAGTAAGATAAACCCACACTGGGTTCCACTCCTGTCAGCTAAGAACAGGAAATCAAGGCTACAGTGGGCACAGGCTCACCAAAACTAGACAGTTAGTGTTTGGAAAAACGTCGCTTGGTCTGAGGAATAGCAATTGCTGGTGCGACATGCAGATGGAAGGATCAGAATTTGTCGTAAACCTTTGGGATGTGGTGGAACGGGAGATTCTCGGCATGACTGTCCACCTGACAACATGGACCATGATCTCTAAAGGAATATTCCCAGCACCTTGTGAACGGTGAGTGTAAATACTCGTACAATAAAAAAAGGGATAACAAATATTATATTAATAAACTATAATTAATATACTAATATTACTGATATATATATATATATATATATATATATATATATATATATATATATATATATATATAAAGAAAGAGAGAGAATAAACAGACATGACAACCACAGTGATAAAGACTCCTCTTGAGTATTTTCATCCGGACACATGACAAGTTCTCTCTGATGATGATGATGATGATGATGAGGATGATGATGATGATGATGTCTTCAGATGAAAGCACTTAAAGGATATTTTGACTCTATTGTAGCTTCTTCGAGAGAAGAGAGAGAGAGAGAGAGAGAGAGAGAGATAATTTTACCTAATATTTTACTGTTCATGTTATTTTCGTTAATAGCTAAAGCGAAAACAGTTCTGATTTTTAGTATTATTTATCTTATATATTTATCTACATTTACAAGTAGAACGTAACAAACTACGATCTATGTTGGCAGATTGGAAAGTTTTGATTGGCTGCTCACGCTGCTGGGAGGACATCTGATCTCTCACCTGCGACTTCGCTCTGTCTTTCTGGCCAGACATTACTGAGGTAACACCTCTCTCTACTCTGTCTGGGAGACCGCTGTTCTTCTATGCTATTGATAACACAAATACTTGAGATACCAAATATACAAAAAAGGTAATATTTCGTTATTTTAATAGGTGTCAGGAAGCAACAGAGACCTGTAATTAAGGAGACAAAGGAGACACTTAAGATAATTAACTTATGAAGGGCTAAGTGTAGTTAAAATGAATTTTGTCAGAATTACGAAACTGGAGGAGAGAAGGAGTGAGGATAAACACACTGATAAAATGTTAGATAATCTCAAGATGTTTTATAATTTGATTGGAGATTAGTTGAAGGTTGTGGAAGAGGTGTGAGGGTGGAGGGTGGGGGTCGGAGTTTGGAATTGGGGATAGTTGGTGAATGTGTGAGGAGGATAGGGGAAGAACAGGGAGTAGGGATTGAGAATGTTGGAGATGGGAGGTATGGAGGTAGTGTAATGGGGGAAAAGGTAAAGTGGATAAGGATTAGGATAGGGAAACCACGTTGAACCTTGAGTAGGAGTTGAGAATGTAGAGAGTGTATCGTAATTGACAGGAGAGGGAAGTATTAAGCAAGTTTGGGAAACATGGGAGGTGAGGAGCAAATGTAATGTAAAGATGGGGTAAAAATGGGTAACGTTTAGGGTAGGGAAATTATACTAAACATCGAATTGTATAAGGGAAAAGTGTTTTCGGGAGAATTTGGAGTCATGTAGAGATCTGGATTGATAATCCAGGGGTTTTCGACTCTCTCTTCCCTTCAGAAATTTGAAAAAAAACCGAGATGGCTGATAAGTGGGTCAATAACAATAACACGTGAACTCAAAAAGACAAATAAATTAAAATGAAAGTTTAGAATTGTAATTTGAAAGATTTAACATTTAATGTTTTTTTCAGGACAAAGATGTTAATGTTTGTTCTAATTATGTTTGTGTGAGTATTTGAGACTGCAAGAACAATCATGATTGTATGAGTCAGTATATGACAATGCAAGATCAATCGTGATTGTATGAGTGAGTATAAGACAATGCAAGATCAATCATGATTGTATGAGTGAGTATAAGACAATGCAAGATCAATCATAATTGTATGAGTGAGTATATGACAATGCAAGTTCAGTCATGATTGTATGAGTGAGTATAAGACAATGCAAGATCAGTCATGATTGTATGAGTGAATATAAGACAATGCAAGATCAATCATGATTGTATGAGTCAGTATAAGACAATGCAAGATCAATCATGATTGTATGAGTCAGTATATGACAATGCAAGATCAGTCATGATTGTATGAGTCAGTATATGACAATGCAAGATCAATCATGATTGTATGAGTCAGTATAAGACAATGCAAGATCAATCATGATTGTATGAGTCAGTATAATACAATACTAGATCAATCATGATTGTATGAGTCAGTATATGACAATGCAAGATCAATCGTGATTATATGATTCAATGTATGACAATGTAAGATCAGTCATGATTGTATGAGTCAATATATGACACTGAAAGATTTATCATTATAATAGAATGCATGATTAGTCATGACTGTATGATAATGCAAGATGGCTGACCGTTTAATCTTACTTATCTGTCAGGAAAAACATCTTTTGCTTCACATCTGAACACTTTTTTTTTTTTATAAAATCATTATCATTCCCATATTTTCGTTCTTTTCAGAAATGAAACAGAAGACGAAAAAATAAGAGGTATGTAAACACGGAAAGCGGCAATATAAGAGGCAGAGCCAGGAGCTGAGACTCGACTCCTGCCAACACATAGAGGTGAGTGCAAATGAGTAATTCTCCCTTCCCTCACACACACACAACACACACACACACACACACACACACACACACACATACACACACACACACACACACACACACACTACAAAACACACACACACATACACACATACACACACACACACACACACACACACACACACTACAAAACACACACACACACACATACACACACACACACACACATACACACATACACACATACACACACACACATACACACACAAACACACACATACACACTAGGTGAGTACACACACACTACAAAACACAGAATCCCCTGAGAAAACTGAAAAGAAAACAAAATTCAAAACCATATGATTTCGCCTCATATTCCGGACATCCTCATCATTATATTCAAATTTTCCCATATCCTGGCTCCTCTGATTGACATTTCTATCATCCACATGCTAATGATATGCTTAATGAGGGGAAAACGTATAAATGCGAGTGTATAATTACCTGTAATTACCTATTTCTAATTAGCTCCTTCTAGTTATAGGTCGGGAACAATGCTCTTCGTCTGCAAGACTAAGAGCATTGTTTGTAGAGGTCTTTGTCAATAATAATAATAATAATAATAATAATAATAATAATAATAATAATAATAGCATAACTTTAATAATAATAATGATAATAATAATAACAACAGCATAACTTTAGAAAATAATAATAATAATAATAATAATAATAATAATAATAATAATAATACTGCTACTACTACTACTACTAATAATAATAATAATATTAATAACATACCCTTAGCAATAATATTAATAAGCAGAAGAAGAAGAAGAACAAGAACAAGAACAAGAAGAACAAGAACAAGAAGAACAAGAAGAAATATTGAAAAGCAGTGAAAAGATTAACAATAACACTGATAAAATATTTACTACAAAAACACAGAGAAACAACATACACAAAAATTAAAAACACCAGAAAAAAACACCGGCGAAACAACGAAACATCGACAAAACACCGATAAAACAACATCAAAAACTTCATCAAAAATATCAACAAAAACGAGCAAAAACGCAAAGAAAAACTAAAAAGTAATTTAACACACCAACAAAAACAACAACAAGAAAACACCAAATGAACAAAAAACATAAATGAAAACAGAAGCAGAGAAAAACATAAGCAAGAAAAACGCAAACAAAATAAAAGAAAAAAAAAAACATAATAAAACACAGAAACAAAAGCACACAAGCAAAAAAACATCAAGAGAAACAAAAAACTATCAACAAAAACTTAAAAAAAAAACACGAATAAAACACGACTCCGGCAGCTTCACACAGAACAAGTAACGTCAACATAAGCTTATGACTGCAAGGTGAGACGTGAACCATACGGTCGATTCTCCCGGTGATCTCTTACGCATTTTGGGCCTTACGGTTGGCCACTGAATGATCTTCAGTCTTGTGGAATTGTGGACCCAAAAAAAAAATTATTTGTTGCTAAATTAATGCATGGATTGTGTGCCATTTTTAAGAGATGAAGATAAATGATCTCTCTCTCTCTCTCTTTCTCTCTTACTCTTTATCTCTTTCTCTCTCACTCTCTCTTTCTCTCTCACTCTTTCTCTCTCTCTCTCTTCGGTTCTTATCTCGTTGTTTTTCACTCCCACTGTTTACTTTCCCGCGGTCTCGCTCCTCTCTCTCTCTCTCTCTCTCTCTCTCTCTCTCTCTCTCTCTCTCTCTCTCTTTCTATTTCTCTCTATTTCTTTCTCTCTCTCTCTGTTGCGGGTTATGCCCGAAATATTGTATATTTGAGAATATTCCAGTGGGATATTTCTCTTTATTTTTATTTTGAATATTAGAATTATTATATGTATGGTAATGCTAATATTTTATTATATTATATTGTATTTGTTAGTCCATTTTACTGTGCTTTTCATGTAGTGGGAGACCACTAGTTGGAGTGCCAGTTACCTGTTGGAGTGCCAGTTACCTGTTTAGGTACTGGCCGGTCTCCCCCTAAAGTCACGTGACCTACATGACGTCAGTTTACCAAACATTGGTACTCGTCAATAGGTTCACGCACCCTCTCCTGGGTACTCGTCAGTAGGTTCACGCACCCTCTCCTGGGTACTCGTCAGTAGGTTCACGCACCCTCTCCTGGGTACTCGTCAGTAGGTTCACACACCCTCTCCTGGGTACTCGTCAGTAGGTTCACACACCCTCTCCTGGGTACTCGTCAGTAGGTTCACGCACCCTCTCCTGGGTACTCGTCAGTAGGTTCACGCACCCTCTCCTGGGTACTCGTCAGTAGGTTCACGCACCCTCTCCTGGGTATTCGTCAGTAGGTTCACACACCCTCTCCTGGTTAGGAGTAGTGGAGTAGGCTTTCAGCCTTAATACAAATTCCTTACCTATCTCGACTGATATCTAATATACATCTGTCTCTATTGAGACTATATCAGTTGCTACATTTGTATAGTGTATCTTTATGTTTTACACTGCAAGAGAACTTTGTAACATACTCTAAGTATTTATATGTTTGTATTAAAGAGCAGGAATTTTACTAAGTTGGTTCAGTCTAATAATCCCCATTATAAATAAAAGGTGGCATTTTTCTAAAGAACAATTAGAATAGAGCCTAATTCGACATGTTGTTACAGAAGGGGCCAAAACAGGCTTAGTATTAAGGCCTTGATCGTAACTCTTTCTCTGTCTCTCTCTTTCTTTCTCTCTCTCTCTCTCCCTCCCTCTCTCTTCTTCTCTCTCTCTCTCTCTCTCTCTCTCTCTCTCTCTCTCTCTCTCTCTTACGAATTAGTATATGTGTAGTAAGGGAAGAGGAAGGATGGTGAGTTAGGAAAAAAAAGGAGAGAATGAAAAAAAACGAAAGTAGAGGAAGATAGGAGAGGAAAAATAGCTTAGTATTAACAAGAAGACGAAGAGAAGGAAATGTAGGATTAAAAGAAATAAAAAAAAAAGAGTATAAAAAGAGAAGGAAAAATAAAGAACATAAAGAGTAGCCTGAGTGACAGAATTAAGTAGAAACAAACAAGGAAGCGAAAGACGAGGAGGAAGAGCAAAAAAAAGAGGAAAAAAGAGAAAAAAAGAAGGAAAGGAAAAATATGAGTAGGAAAAAACTATTATAAAATGAAAATAAAGACAACACTAAAAAGCATTTGTTTCCTTGCGATTTACACAAACTTTTTGTTAGTAAATATTTGCACTGATTTACCAGGCGAAGCTTGACTGATAAGCTTAGGAGCGTGAAGCAGAAGGCTCTCTCCACACGCTCCTACGATCACCAGCAGGGCAGGGATAAACAGAGGTGGTGCTCTACCGTACCGTAGAGGAAACTGCGCATTGATGTTGATCACATTACACTAGCAGGATGGTTGAACACATTACCCTGGGAGGATGTAATGTTGAACACATTACACTGGGAGGTTGGTTGAACACATTACTCTGGGAGGATGGTTGAACACATTACTCTGGGAGGATGGTTGAACACATTACTCTGAGAGGATGGTTGAACACATTACTCTGGGAGGATGGTTGAACACATTACTTTGGGAGGATGGTTGAACATATTACACTGGGAGGATGTTTGAACACATTACACTGGGTGGATGGTTGAACACATTACACTGGGTGGATGGTTGAACACATTACACTGGGTGGATGGTTGAACACATTACTCTGGGAGGACGATTGAACACATTACACTGGGAGGATGGTTGAACACATTACACTGGGAGGATGGTTGAACACATTAAACTGGGAGGATGTTTGAACACATTACACTGGGAGGATGTTTGAACATATTACACTGGGTGGATGGTTGAACACATTACACTGGGAGGATGGTTGAACACATTACACTGGGTGGATGGTTGAACACATTACTCTGGGAGGACGATTGAACACATTACACTGGGAGGATGGTTGAACACATTAAACTGGGAGGATGTTTGAACACATTACACTGGGAGGATGTTTGAACACATTACACTGGGTGGATGGTTGAACACATTACACTGGGTGGATGGTTGAACACATTACACTGGGTGGATGGTTGAACACATTACTCTGGGAGGACGATTGAACACATTACACTGGGAGGATGGTTGAACACATTAAACTGGGATGATGTTTGAACACATTACACTGGGAGGATGTTTGAACACATTACACTGGGTGGATGGTTGAACACATTACACTGGGAGGATGGTTGAACACATTACACTGGGAGGATGGTTGAACACATTACACTGGGAGGATGACAGAACACATTACACTGCGAGGATGGTTGAACACATTACACTGGGAGGATTTAGCCTGGTCCAGTAAATGGCTCCTTGAATTTAACCCTGCCAAATGTAAAGTCATGAAGATCGGGGAAGGGCAAAGAAGTCCGCAGACAGAGTATAGTCTAGGGGGCCAAAGACTACAAACCTCACTCAAGGAAAAAGATCTTGGGGTGAGTATAATACCGAGCACATCTCCTGAGGCACACATCAATCAGATAACTGCTGCAGCATACGGGCGACTGGCAAACCTAAGAATAGAGTTCCAATACCTCACTAAGGAATCATTCAAGACTCTGTACACCATATACGTCAGGCCCATACTGGAGTATGCAGCACCAATTTGAAACCCATACCTGGTCAAGCACGTCAAGAAATTAGAGAAAGTGCAAAGGTTTTCAACAAGTCTAGTCCCAGAGCTAAGGGGATTGTCCTACGAAGAAAGGTTAAGGGCCTGACGACGCTAGAGGACAGGAGGGTTAGAGGAGACATGATAACGACATATAAAATACTGCGAAGAATAGATAAGGTGGACAGAGACAAGATGTTCCAGAGAGGGGACACAGAAACAAGGGGTCACAATTGGAAGTTGAAGACTCCTATGAGTCAAAGGGATGTTAGGAAGTATTTCTTCAGTCATAGAGTTGTCAGGAAGTGGAATAGCCTAGAAAGTGACGTAGTGGAGGCAGGAACCATACATAGTTTTAAGACGAGGTTTGATAAAGCTCATGGAGCAGGGAGAGAGAGGACCTAGTAGCAATCAGTGAAGAGGCGGGGCCAGGAACTATGACTCGACCCCTGCAACCACAAATAGGTGAGTATACACACACATATATATAGATATGTGTGTGTGTGTGTGTGTACTCACCTATTGTGGTTGCAGGGGTCGATACTCAGTTCGTGGCGTCGAGACTCAGCGTGTGTGTGTGTGGACAAAGGCTATCATACAGGGGCCTTTTTCCCTGCTAGGTGCCTACCTTTACACCTAGGTGTGGGTGTACGTGTGTGTGTCTGTGTGTGTGTGTGTGTGTGTGTGTGTGCGGGGAACAAGATCAGGCCAGTATCATCTCTTATTTTCATGACTACTAAATCACTCACCCGTTTTCTTCGTTCCCACCTCTTCCTCATATCCTCTTCCATCCCTCTTCTTCCATACCTCATCTTTCCCCCGTCCTCTTCCTGCCCTCCTAGTCCTCGTGTCCTCTTCCTGCCTTCCTAGTCCTCGTGTTCTCTTCTTGCCCTCCTAGTCCTCGTGTCCTCTTCCTGCCCTCCTAGTCTTCGTGTCCTCTTCCTGCCCTCGTAGTCCTCGTGTCCTCTTCCTGCCCTCCTAGTCCTCGTGTCCTCTTCCTGCCCTCCTAGTCCTCGTGTCCCCTTCCTGCCCTCCATCCCACAGTCAACGTCTGGCCTGTGGATGCTGCCATCCCACTCTCCACATCCTGCCTCTCTGCTTTCCATCCCATTTCTCTCCTCTACTTTCTGCTGTGCCTTCTGTCCTCTTTCCTTTTCCTTCCTCTTCCTGCCCTCCCTCCTGCCCACTTCCTCCAGCCTGCCCATCCCAAGTGCCATTACTGGATGCAACATTTTACAAACTCAACTTCGGCTGGTTGTGATCTGCATGTAAACTGGTGAGAGAGAGAGAGAGAGAGAGAGAGAGAGAGAGAGAGAGAGAGAGAGAGAGAGAGAGAGAGAGAGAGAGAGAGAGAGAGAGAGAATGAATGAATGATTATTCATGATTCCTTTCAGCGGCTCTAGAGTTTTCATAGACATTTGCATTTTGAAATTGTTACCCAGAATGCAACCACCAGGACTCGACTAACACACAGGCACCTAGTTTACTGCCTGGTGGACAAGGGCTATCATACAGGGGCCTTTTTCCCTGCTAGGTGCCTACCTTTACACCTAGGTGAACACTTAGCTGCAATAATGTATATACACTCACTATAATATCACTATAATTATAACATCAGCGGATATTATCATTATCGATATCATTTGAATCATCATTATCATATTCATCACAATCATGAACACTCTCATTCACCTTAATGTTATCATTATTACTTTGATACGAATATTTCCCTCAGAATCATCATCACTACGATAAATGTCATCATCATCATCATCATCATTATCATCATCATCATCATCACCATCATCATCACCACCAACACAAAACACTAACCACAAAAGCGAACATACAATATACCCCACAATGGCACCTTGACCACCATATCACGTCTCCATGATGGCACTGGAGCCAACCATTATCCGAGCCGAAGTTCTCATTTTAAGTATACAAGAGTATACGGTGGATATTCCTTTGATGGGTTTACCTTATTCCCGCACCACGGCTCTGGACCAGGCTTGTTAGGTGCTTGACTGGTTAACCAGGCTTGTTAGGTGCTTGACTGGTTAACCAGGCTTGTTAGGTGCTTGACTGGTTAACCAGGCTTGTTAGGTGCTTGACTGGTTAACCAGGCTTGTTAGGTGCTTGACTGGTTAACCAGGCTTGTTAGGTGCTTGACTGGTTAACCAGGCTTGTTAGGTGCTTGACTGGTTAACCAGGCTTGTTGACGGTAACCAGGCTTGTTAGGTGTTGACTGGTTAACCAGGCTTGTTAGGTGCTTGACTGGTTAACCAGGCTTGTTAGGTGCTTGACTGGTTAACCAGGCTTGTTAGGTGCTTGACTGGCTAACGAGGCTTGTTAGGTGCTTGACTGGTTAACCAGGCTTGTTAGGTGCTTGACTGGTCAACCAGGCTTGTTAGGTGCTTGACTGGTCAACCAGGCTTGTTAGGTGCTTGACTGGTCAACCAGGCTTGTTAGGTGCTTGACTGGTCAACCAGGCTTGTTAGGTGCTTGACTGGTCAACCAGGCTTGTTAGGTGCTTGACTGGTTAACCAGGCTTGTTAGGTGCTTGACTGGTTAACCAGGCTTGTATGGTACTTAGCTGGTCAATCAGACCTCTTTTTCATGCTTATCTGGTCAACCAACGAAAGTATTACCTAATATATATTCTTATGTTAGATATACAAGGGTATATACACTTCCCTTATAGATAAATATCTCGAATAGAATCTTCAAAACATATAATGCATATTTTAATTTTCATTTCGTGTTTTCATCCCTGAAGCTAATTGAATTTTCAGAATACATTTCTTTGCTCGGTAATTTTTTAATATTGAGAGAGAGCACGATTGTATTTTTATCGTAATGGTAAATGTTTGTTCTGTTTATTCGCTATACGTAAGAGTTTTGACGTTAGACGAATTCGTAATATATTTGTTCTCGCATAAAAATTTGAAGAAGGAGAATGCTGTTAGAATTGTGATAAAATTTGCATTGTGCTTAAAAAATGTGTTGTTTCTTTTCTCTGTCTCCATCTTCGTATCTATCTTCACTTCACTTTCTTTGTGTCTATCTTCTGCGACAGACTGACTGACTGACTCACCGAAAGACTGACTGACTGACTCACCGAAAGACTGACTGACTCGACAAATTCGGTGACAACCAGGTGAAGACTACCCGGAGTAAGTCAAAGGTGGGTGTAGCCACCGTAGACTTAATCTCAATAATATATCTTTAGCCACTCGATTTATTCTTTATATTTAATATTTTTATTTTATTTTGAATATTTCTAACATCTCTTTAATACGTTTAATATGTCCGTCTTCAATTTACACATTTTATTTACGTGATTACTCTTGTTCAGGCAGTGTGTGTGTGTGTACTCACCTAGATGCGGTTGCAGGGGTCGATTCACAGCTCCTGGCCCAGCGTGTATGTGTGTGTGTGTAATCACCTAGTTGTGGTTGCAGGGGTCGATTCACAGCTTCTGGCCCAGTGTGTGTGTGTGTGTGCGTCACTATTTGCGGTCGGAGGAACAGCTTTCCACTATTCCTCCCACCTTCAATGACCAACTCTCCAAAATAACAACAATAATAATAATAATAATAATAATAATAATAATAAAAAAAAAAAAAATGGCATTTATAGTTAGTGCAGATATTAACGTAACAAAATCAACGCAGAAAGAATAAGATTCATCTCACCTTCATTGAAAAATTTAATTTTCATTCACAAATTAATCCCAGCTAAAGCTGGAAAAACCAAGCTTACAGCTTGAGCTTCTTTGTTTACACACGTCTCCTTGCACTGAGTTGTTTACATATCTCATTTACATTTACACACACACACACAATATATATATATTGATATTCTCTAAGCTTTGCCCAGAAACAAACTATTTTGGCGACGTTTCTTTATTATGGCGAAGATTCGCAGGGAAATTTTTTTTTATATGGAGACATTACGCACAGGGAAGCTTTATTATGGCGATGTTTTGCCCAAGGAAGCTTCATTGGCGCGGCGTTTCGACCACGGAAAGCTTCAAGTTTCACGACATTTTGATCAAGGCTTTCTATAGTGGGAACTTTTCGATCGGGCAGTTTTTATTATAGCCGCTTTTTAGTCAGGAAATAAGCTTATTATAAGAACATTTCGCTCACATAACCTTTATTGCAGCTAATTTTCAACCAGAAAATTTTTAACTGCCGCTACGTTTTGTACTGGAGAATTTTATTTGTAGCGACTTGTCGCTCAAGGAGTCATTATTAGAACGACGTTTTGTTCAGAAAGAATTTTATGTAGTCACATTTCTTGCAGGGAATCTTTATTATAAAGAGATTTCGTTCTGGGAAGTAGGGGAGGAGAGAGAGAGAGAGAGAGAGAGAGAGAGAGAGAGAGAGAGAGAATAATCTCAAGGCGAATGAGAGCATTCTTCGACTACCACTCGCTTCTTTATGACCGTCAATATGGCTTCAGAAAAAGTCGCTCTGCTGCTGATCTGCTGTTAAACCTCTCCACCATGTGGCACCAGCCACTGGATGAATACAAAATCGGCTGGTGCTTTCGACCGAGTGTTGCACTATGGATTCTAGGCAAAACAGTAAACACTTGGAGTCTCTGGCTCTTCACTATGCCTCCTTAGGTGATTATTTTCAAGGTAGATCTTAGTAGTGACAGTGTACCTCAGGGATGTGTGCTTGGGCCACTATAATGGAATGTTTTCCTCAATGACCTTCACTTCATCCCAGATTCCCATGTATATGTAAACAACTGTTCTCTGACGTCTACTTATCCAAGAGAGGAAATGCCAGCTGCTCTCAGGAATATCAATCACCAATTTACTGTTGTATCAGTCTGGGGAAAACGATGATTCGTAATATCGGTTTCTGAGAACAACACAAATGACTGTCTCTAGGCACCATGATGTTAATGCCGAAACGGTGGCAAGAATGAATGAGAGAGTGCTGGTACCCGGGGATGAGGTGGATGTCCTAGGGGTGAAATGTGACTCCCAAATGTCTATGAAGAAGCACGTGGTAAATCTTGCAAGCAAGACAGCTAAGACAGCACTAAGGCGTCTCTCGTAACTGCTCGACACAAGAGGCTACAAAACTCTGTACGTGCCACAAGTGCGCTCACAACTGGAGTAGGCTCCGCAGTCTTGGATTTCCTCACCAACCCTCTCCCGACTCGTGTACAACTTCCGGATAGAATAAAGAACCGAGCAAGACAACTCGTTCCTCATCTGGACCCAGACTGAATATACCTGTCATTTCAGTAGAGCCTTCAACCCCGGAGAGATGTGGGTGGTCTTACTGTTATATACAAGGCCAATATCGTCAAGATCCCTCACTTGGCTCCCCGTCGTGGAGAACAAGAAGAGAGCTTCTATACCACAAGACGGGCAGCAACCAGGAACTGCACTCTGACCGTACCCTTCTCAAGAACACCACCTCATCCGAGATTATTCATTAGTATAATGACTCGAGTCTGGAACATGTTCGCAAAGCATAATGACATCAATATAATAGTCAGTTGATCCAATGAAATAGCTGGCCCACAGATGGCTCCAACTTCACCCTCATCCCTATTTATGTCTCCTAACAATACTGATTTAATAAAGGTAATGTTAAAAAAGGCTTTTAATTAAATAAGCCATTTCCCCTGAATTAAGATTCCAGGTTCAGGGAAGTGGACCTGTCCTGCCCTTCCTCAGAACGAACCTGATTGTCTCCTATTATCCAAGGCGCTTGTAAATAATGTAGGAACTCTTAATCCTGTAAAAACCCTTGAGTAAAAAAAAGAAAAAAAGAGAAGAGAGAGAGAGAGAGAGAGAGAGAGAGAGAGAGAGAGAGAGAGAGAGAGAGAGAGAGAGAGAGAGAGAGAGAGAGAAACAACTCTCTGATCGGCCAAGTTGAGTGGGAAGCTTCAGTTAGTAATTTGAGGACTTTCAATTTCGCGTTGATGACTGTAAAAACGCCAATATTGAATCCCTTGAAGATTTTTTTTATTCGCAGCTCAGACTTTCTTCAGTATTTTCCACAAATAAAGTTCTCTTTATTTGTGGTCTGGTTTTACTTTCTTTGTTTTACTATTGTTTGAGGTATTTATATAAAAAACTTCCTTATTATTATTATTATTGTTATTATTATTATTACTATTATTATTGACGTAGTTATTATCATTAGTATACAATTATTTTTACTTTGGACATTGTTGATATTATCTTTATTTCCTATTTCTATGGCCAGTGCAGTAAAGATTGCATCTATATACTCAGCTTTACGAAGAGGTATGATAGCGCTCACTAGGCAAGGCAGTATTGGCCAGTGGAAAGACGGAGCCAAGAGCTGAGACTCAACCCCAGTAACCACTAATTAGAATATATATATATATATATATATATATATATATATATATATATATATATATATATATATATATATATATGTATGAACATACATTCTAAAATCAGGAGGTACCTCAGGGATCGAGAGAAGGAAGGAAATAAGGCCCTTTACTGCGATTTAATAAGATTGGGAATAAAGTTTCTTGCTGGGCCTTTTCTTTACCCCTTTCGTAAATCTTCATGAAGGCAGGAGAAGAAAATTCAGTAATAAAGTTAATAAAGTCGAAATGCGATAAAGTCACCGCTCGTTGTAGGTGATATTATGTGGTGAGGGGAGAGAGAGAGAGAGAGAGAGAGGGGAAAGGGGGAGAGAGAGAGAGAAATGAGTGTGTGAGAGAGAGAAGGAGAGAGAGAGAGAGAGAGTGTGTGTGAGAGTGAGAGAGAGGAGAAAATGAGAGAGAGAGAGAGTGCGTGAGAGTGAGAGAGAGAAGGAGAGAATGAGAGAGTGTATGTGAGAGAGTGAGAGAGAGGAGAGAATGAGAGAGAGAGTGTGTGTGAGAGTGAGAAAAGGAGAGAATGAGATAGATAGATAGAGAGAGAGAGAGAGAGAGAGAGAGAGAGAGAGAGAGAGAGAGAGTTACAACGAAACGGTATAGATACATATGGAGGAAATAACAGGAGAGAAAGAGGGAAGGAAAGAATAACAGGAGGGTGAGGTGAGAAAATGAATGAAAAAAAGATCCAATATAAATAGGTAAAAAATGAATTTTCAATAAACCCATACGAGTTTATCGCTTTTTTTATGCAAGAACAGTAACATACGTTATTACGTCGATGTAAACCCGTGCGTCTCATTTTTAGACAGACGTATAGGGAGGAAGGGAGAGAGAGAGTGAGGGAGGAGAGAAGAAGAGGAAGAGAGAGAAAAAGAGAACGGGATGGAAGAGGAGAGACGGACACACAGAAAGACAGGAGTAATAGACAGGAGGAAGATAGTGAGGCATTAAATCAGGTGAGCATTTAGACAGGCATGCAAAGATAGACAGGACAGAGGCTTCTAGACAAGGCAGAGACAGACAGACCGACAAACAGACTGATAGATCAACAAAAACTGACAGACAGATCGACAGGAAGACAGACCGACACACACGGACAGACAGATCGACAGACCAACAGACGGAAAGACAGACGAATAGACCGAAAAACAGACAGGCCAACAGACCGACAAAAAGAGAAACAAACAGACCAACAGACCGACAGATAAACAGACCAACAGACAGACAAATAGACAGACAGAGGAACTATATAAAGGAGTACGTGAGAATCTGTCATGAGGAGGAAAATGGTCGACACTTTCTGACGGATTTAAATATTAAATACAAGCGTAGCAAATACCTTGCCTTTTATAGACGTGGTGGTGAGGGAGGCCATTTTCACCAACAGTGGTGGTGAGGGAGGCTATTTTCACCAACAGTGGTGGTGGAAATAAATGGTATAAAATACCCACACAATGGAAAAATAAACACATAAGCAGTATAATATGATTCTTTATTGACAACGTTTCGCCCACGCAGTGGGCTTTATCTAGTCACAGACAGATCTGTCTGTGATTCGATAAAACCCACTGCGTGGGCGAAACGTTGTCAATAAAGGATCACATTATACACTGTTTATGTGCCTATTTTTCAACAGTGGTGGTGAGGGAGGGCATTCCCACCAACAGTGGTGACGAGAGGGGACATTCCCACCAACAGTGGTGACGAGAGGGGACATTCCCACCAACAGTGGTGACGAGAGGGGGCATTCCCACCAACAGTGGTGACGAGAGGGGCATTCCCACCAACAGTGGTGACGAGAGGGCATTCCCACCAACAGTGGTGATGAGAGGGGCATTCCCACCAACAGTGGTGACGAGAGGGGACATTCCCACCAACAGTGGTGACGAGAGGGGCATTCCCACCAACAGTGGTGACGAGAGGGGACATTCCCACCAACAGTGGTGACGAGAGGGGCATTCCCACCAACAGTGGTGACGAGAGGGGACATTCCCACCAACAGTGGTGACGAGAGGGGACATTCCCACCAACAGTGGTGACGAGAGGGGACATTCCCACCAACAGTGGTGACGAGAGGGGGCATTCCCACCAACAGTGGTGACGAGAGGGGACATTCCCACCAACAGTGGTGACGAGAGGGGACATTCCCACCAACAGTGGTGACGAGAGGGGACATTCCCACCAACAGTGGTGACGAGAGGGGACATTCCCACCAACAGTGGTGACGAGAGGGACATTCCCACCAACAGTGGTGACGAGAGGGACATTCCCACCAACAGTGGTGACGAGAGGGACATTCCACAAAGTGGTGACGAGAGGACATTCCCACCAACAGTGGTGACGAGAGGGGACATTCCCACCAACAGTGGTGACGAGAGGGACATTCCCACCAACAGTGGTGACGAGAGGGGACATTCCCACCAACAGTGGTGACGAGAGGGGACATTCCCACCAACAGTGGTGACGAGAGGGGACATTCCCACCAACAGTGGTGACGAGAGGGGACATTCCCACCAACAGTGGTGACGAGAGGGGACATTCCCACCAACAGTGGTGACGAGAGGGGACATTCCCACCAACAGTGGTGACGAGAGGGGACATTCCCACCAACAGTGGTGACGAGAGGGGACATTCCCACCAACAGTGGTGACGAGAGGGGACATTCCCACCAACAGTGGTGACGAGAGGGGACATTCCCACCAACAGTGGTGACGAGAGGGGACATTCCCACCAACAGCGGTGACGAGAGGGGACATTCCCACCAACAGTGGTGACGAGAGGGGACATTCCACCAACAGTGGTGACGAGAGGGGACATTCCCACCAAGAGTGGTGGTGAGGGAGGCCTTTTTCACCAACAGTGGTGGTGAGGGAGGCCATTTTTACCAAGAGTGGTGGTGAGGGAGGCCATTCTCATCAACAGTGGTGGTGAGGGAGGCCTTCACACCAACAGTGGTGGTGATGGAGGCCATTCTCACCAACAGTAGTGGTGAGGGAGGCCATTCCCACCAACAGTGGCGGTGAGAGAGGTCATTCTCACCAACAGTGGTGGTGACAAAGGCCATTTCCACCAACACTGGTGGTCAGAGAGGACATTCTCACCAACAGTGGTTGTCAGAGAGGGACATTCTCACCATCAGTGGTGGTGAGAGAGGACATTCTCACCAACAGTGGTGGTGAGAGAGGACATTCTCACCAACAGTGAACAAACAAATCACTCTCTAAGAAAGCAAAATCTTGGTAGACGGTGCCACATACCTCCAATGAAAAGTAGGGGCGCTATTAGCACACCAAGATACAACACAGTAAGTGTCCGGGGCCCAAGACTGTTCAACAGCCTTCCACCAGGCATAAGGGGAATTACCAATAGACCCTTGGCTGTCTTCAAGAGGGAGCTGGACAGTTACCTAAGGTCAGTACCCGATCAGCCGGACTGTGGTTGGTACGTTGGACTACGTAAGGCCAGCAGCAACAGCCTTGTTGATCAAGCCCTGGTCCACCGGGATGCCAGGTCAAGAACTGGGAAGCGGGGGCGTTGATCCCGGAACACCCTCTAGGTAGACTCCAGGTAGATAGTAGGATGAATCCGTCCGAGAGGTGCTACTTCCGGCTTATAGATGACGCATCTGGCCAAGAGACCATACGCATCCGGTAGTCCGGATTCTAGCGAGATCAAAATGGTCTCCTCCTAGTGCATCTACCTGTGCGTCTACATGGTGCATCTACCTGATGCATCTACTTTCGCATCTACCTGTGCGTCTACATGGTGCATCTACCAGTACATCTACCTGACATCTACTTCAGACTATCTTTCCCGTCATGCCGTTCACGTACACAAGAAATGGTATCTGTCTCACTGATCATACTTAACATGCCTGTGAGTCGGTAAATATACACTCATGACCTGTATGAATTCTCATACGTGTCCTACTGATCCTTGTGGAACCCCCTCCGTCACACCTTCCCATTTCAACTCCTCATCTCGAACAACCACTCGTTACTGACTCACGAAAGCGTAATGACACGATTGCAAGCAAACCATACCACGGGTGGGGATAGAACCCGCGGTCAGAGAGTCATAAAACTCTAGACCGACGCATTAGCCACTGGGCCAGCTGGCCCAGTGGCTAACGCGTCGGTCTGGAGTTTTATGGTTTGGTTCGTATAACCACTGTTGTTTACTTCCTGTTACGTATTCCCTGATCCATCGTAAGTGCTTTCCCTGATATGCCTGCCTGCTCCTCTAGTTTTTGCTCAAGTCTCCTGTCCAGTGCTATGACTAAAGTCTTATAGTCCAGAAATATACAAGCCGTCCGCCCCTCTTTCTCCTGTCTCACATTTGGGTGTTGATCTACACGTGCTAGTCTTCGTGGCACCATTAAAAGGGTTGAATTATATTGACTAGGTCTTTTGAAGGAGTGGAGCTGCAGGTCCTCTTCCTAGTGAGTGATTTGAGATGCAGGTACAAGGTCGCTCGCATGGGTAAAAGTACAAGGAGCTGAGGTTATATGACACTGAGGATACATTTCTCGGATCGTAATAATGTTGGTAGAATTACCGACAATATGTTGGGTAAAAGGACACAAGTGCAACTAATGCGACATTTTACTGGAGCCACGTTTCGCTTTACGTGAGCTTTGTCATTCCCACCATCACATAGCTGCTACTAAAGCTACCACTACTACTACTACTGCCAGAACAAATACTATTACTACTACCTACAACGATTATATTACGATTTGCACCTCTACAAATAAATACCCTCTGTGTTCCTGCATTTGTAAAGGCTTGACAAAGCTCCTGGAGAGCGAAACGTTGCCACAACAAATTGTCACATTAGTTGCACTTGTATCCTCTTACCCAACATCTCTCGGATCACTGAAGGAGCTGAGGTTGTGAAATCCGGGTCGTACCTCATGGAGAGGTATCGTCACCTCTACATTTGTTTACCCTTGGAAAAATAAGGCGGAATGCTAGTGTCTTCTGAGCCAAAGCGAATCTGAGTTTATTATACGGAAACAGTTTAAAATAAATTGAAAAATACTGATTCAGTACCGTTGGGGGAAAAGTGAAAGAAAATTACAGTGCGTTTTAGGAAGAGCTAGAAATTACTGAGGAAACAAACGGTATTGGAAAACGTAATTACGGACGTGCTTGAAAGTGTAATTACAAAAGTGTTTGAAATGTAATTACAGACGTGTGTTTGAAAGCAAAATAATAGATGAGTGTTCACATCAAGTAGACAATCCCTATTATTTTATAATTAGATAGAAAAATGTTATTTAAAGGTATTGGTAAAGCGAATTTTGACTTAGTTACACACCCACCCAAATATATATATATATATATATATATATATATATATATATATATATATATATATATATATATATATATATATATATATATATATATATATATATATACTGGGAGTCGAACCCCGATACTTTAGCACGTCTCCCGGGAAGCCAGCCAAAATTCTGAGACACCTTATTCCAATCAGCCATCAATGCTTCAAAGAACAGGTGCCCAGTACCACTGGGTATGTCACTCCTGATGAGAGTACATTAGTGCCCATGGAAGCTACAGGACTAATTTCATTTTTCTTCCGTTTGGAACACCATTCTTCACGAGCAGTACGTTTTAATGCATCCACGAACGAGTGGTTTTAAGGGAATAACAATACTGTGACTGCCGGAAATCAAACCACCGATACTTCAGCACATCAATCAAGTGGACTAAGGCGTCTCGGATTTTTGCGGGCCTCCCGGGAGACCTGCTAAAGTATCGGGGGTTCGATTCCTGGCAAGTCGCCTATTAAGCCAAACCGGCGAGTTTGGCCTATTTGGCAAGGGTGTTTTTTGCCGAATTAGCAAGATGAAAATTTTATTTTGCCATAAATCAGCGGAAATCAATCTCAACATAACGAAAAACTACACATCATTGATTTTAAGTAATATTGATAAATTTATACATAGCATAATTTAGATAAAAATATACGTTAATTTAATTTAGATAAGTTTGGGTCTAAATTTAAAACATTTTATATCACTGACAACGAAAAAAAATATATCTATCACTCCTTAAGTTTTTTCCTTTGGAAAATTCAAATTTTTAAGGGAGTTCCGTTTTTTCGGCAAGATCGTAAGCTGAGCAATACTGTCTACTTGGTCTACTTGGTCTGCAAGTTTCAAAGGATGACATGCAAGACACAACGAAGCGAACATCGTGAAGAGGAGCCTCGCTACAGCTGGGTGCCCGCCTGAATCAGAACCTTTACCCCTGGTGTCTCGTAGTTCCGGTAATCCCGTTAACTGCCCTGTTGAGACCACAGTCTCTCTGGAAGAGTGGCAGACAACTGCTCTGGGACTGTACTTGTGTATCCACTCTGGCTGACACCTATATTTATTTTGGAGTTGGGCAACAGGGAAGCTCTGATCATCATAGGGAAGAATCTATGCTCAATACGTATAAAGTCTTCGATCTTCCGAAACAATCTGCCACAGTGGGATCGAAGATCCTTTTACTCTGAGACAAACGTACAAGAGACTTTCCCAAGAAACTGGATTCTATGCTTATCGACACCCCTAAAAATCCAAGAAATGGCAATTACCTCTTCCAGCATCCCAGCGTTGGGATTCAGAGGGGCTACACCTCTTCTGTTCTCAGTTGCCATCCAGCTTCTAAGGAGCTAGAAAACATATTTCAAAGTGCTTTTCTAATGTATACATGATTATACCAATGATATAATTCCTTACAACACACACACACACACACCAGACGCCACGATGGAGTCACAATATTTCCCAGGGAGCGTGGCAGAGAGACTTTGCATGTATATTTACCTTGGCCGACACCTACATCCCTTTTAGTGTTGGTCAACAGGTCGGTGCTGCTCATTACAGGGAAGAAAACAAGCTCGCCAAATAATGGGACGGAGAAAATTAGCACCACTTCCTCTCATTAAAACCCGGGCCCCTTGGCCCTGGAACAAGCATGTCCTGGGCTTCCTCAAAGAGCAGGGTTCCACACTCCGCGAGCCTCCAGAGACCCCCGAGGGCTTCATATTGGGTTTCCTGGCGGAAAGGTCGTCTAAGGAGGTAGAGAAGCGTCAAAATATATAAATAAATTTCCATATATTTTCAAATTCCGTATGAAAATTCCTCAACAAAACTTTACCATATATATATATATATATATATATATATATATATATATATATATATATATATATATATATATTGTTTTTTATTAAGCCTTGTCTTCTCCAAAAATTAATTAATGTCTCATTACAATATTTTTGGAGAGCGAATAATGGAAAATTCTTGATTAATTTCTATATAAAAGAAAAATTTTCAGTATTCAGAAAAATTCGTAATGAGTTTCCTTTAAACACTGTTTTTTTTTTCATTTTTAAGTGTATTAAATGATGGAATAATTTATTTTTGTTAAATTCCATATTGAAGACTGAGAAAATATCCATAGAGGCGATAACATGTACTGATTATATTAGTGATAACACGTACTGAGTGGGATGCGAGTTGATATATTAGTGATAACACGTACTGAGTGGGATGAGAGTGGTTATATCACGCGTGATAACACGTACTGAGAGGGATGAGAGTGGTTATATTACAAGTGATAACACGTACTGAGAGGGATGAGAGTGGTTATATTACCAGTGATAACACGTACTGAGAGGGATGAGAGTGGTTATATTACAAGTGATAACACGTACTGAGAGGGATGAGAGTGGTTATATTACAAGTGATAACACGTACTGAGAGGGATGAGAGTGGATATATCACGCGTGATAACACGTACTGAGAGGGATGAGAGTGGTTATATTACCAGTGATAACACGTACTGAGAGGGATGAGAGTGGATATATCACGCGTGATAACACGTACTGAGAGGGATGAGAGTGTTATATTACAGTGATAACACGTACTGAGAGGGATGAGAGTGGTTATATTACAAGTGATAACACGTACTGAGAGGGATGAGAGTGGTTATATTACAAGTGATAACACGTACTGAGAGGGATGAGAGTGGTTATATTACCAGTGATAACACGTACTGAGAGGGATGAGAGTGGATATATCACGCGTGATAACACGTACTGAGAGGGATGAGAGTGGTTATATTACCAGTGATAACACGTACTGAGAGGGATGAGAGTGGTTATATTACAAGTGATAACACGTACTGAGAGGGATGAGAGTGGTTATATTACAAGTGATAACACGTACTGAGAGGATGAGAGTGGTTATATTACAAGTGATAACACGTACTGAGAGGGATGAGAGTGTATATTAAGTGATACACGTACTGAGAGGATGAAGTGTTATTACAGGATAACACGTACTGAGAGGGATGAGAGTGGATATATTACAAGTGATAACACGTACTGAGAGGGATGAGAGTGGATATATTAGTGATAACACGTACTGAGAGGATGAGAGTGGTTATATTACAAGTGATAACACGTACTGAGAGGATGAGAGTGGTTATATTACAAGTGATAACACGTACTGAGAGGGATGAGAGTGGTTATATTACAAGTGATAACACGTACTGAGAGGGATGAGAGTGGATATATTAGTGATAACACGTACTGAGAGGGATGACTGGTTATATTACAAGAAGAATTATTTAATAACAAAAGTAGAAGAAGTAAAGAAAGAGAAAAGGGAAGGAGGAAGAAGAAAGTAGAAGGTAAAAGAGGATGAAAATAGAAAAAGAACAATGAAAGCAAAATCAACAAATAAAACACACCAAAAAAAAAAAGGAAAGAGCAACTTCATATAAACAACGAATAACAAAAAATAAAAGAAGCAGTGGAAGAGGAGAATAATTAAAAAGTAAAAAAGAACTAAGAGAACAAGGCTAATAAGAGGACGAGGCATTGAAAATGTACAGATAAAAAGAAAGATGACCCAACATCTCTTGGATGAAGAGTAAGAGGAGGAAAATAAGACAGGAGAAAGAGTAAGACGACAGTCAGGAGGAGAGGAGAAGGAGCGAAGGAGGTTGCTGAATATTTAATGCCAGATGTCAACGAACTCTGTAAGTAGTTAAAACAAGGGAAATTTCTTTCTTTCAGTCTCTGATTCTGTCTCTGTCTTTGAATTTGCCCTATTCGGCAAGAATGCGTTGCTATTTAAGCCAAAATAGCAAATTTTACTTATTCGGCACTACAATATATATATATATATATATATATATATATATATATATATATATATATATATTTTAATATATATATATATATATATATATATATATATATATATATATATGTCGTGCCGATTAGGTAAAACTTGCGATTTTGGCTTAAATAGCAACGCTCTTCTTACCATATAAGACAAGCGAAAATTTGTGTATGCAATAATTTCGCAAAAATCATTCTGAACCTAACGAAAAAAATATATTTCATTGTGTTTGTTTATTATTAAATTAATGTTAACGTATTTAAAATATATTTAATTGGGTTAGGCTAAATTAAATTGCGTTTGTTGTAATATGGTTAGGTAGGTTTTCAAAGTTTCTCTTGGTACAAAATTATAAATTCTTACATTAACATAAATGAAAAAATATATCTTTAAACGTATAAGAGAAAATTTTAGAAAGGAGTTAATTTTAATATGAGTTCTTGCTAATTGACCAGTTTTACCTAATCGGCACGACATATATATATATATATTATATCTTGGACTTTATTTTTATATTTTCGGAGTCAGCATTTTTTTTTCAATCCTATTAATATAAGGTCTAGTGTTGACAGTGTGTTGTTTGTCTCACTGGAGTTACCTTATTAACATACGTATGCATAAAAAAACAGATCATTAAGTTAATGAATTCTGTTGACCATTTATTGTCCCTTCCACACTCGTAGGAAAATGTTATTCCATTTTTTTTTTTTTGGGGGGGTGAAAATTCATCAGTTTCAACATTATCCTTGTCGCGATTAATTTTTTATCCATAGTTCCTTAATTTGTAATGTTATTCATCATTTGCTTTATCAAACACTTTCTCCCTATCTCTCTCTCTCTCTCTCTCTCAAGCTTTATTATATGCATTAGCTATGATGTTATCATATTTTCTTTTTATTTCTACTACCAAAATTTTAAACATAAATTCCATTTTCCGTTGCTTTGCGTGTTGTTTCTTTCACCAACGTCACTTATTTTCCCTCTTTCTTCATCTTTCTCTTCTTTACACTTTATCTTTTCCCTCAAATTCATCTTCATTCGTAATATTTTTTTCCCAGTTTGGCTTCAGTTAGACTTTATCAAGTTTCGTCTAGTTTTTAATGTCCTTTATTCCTATTCCTTTTTTTATATTATTCAATATTTTTATATAGCATCTTCACAAATGTATTTGTCTGTTTCCTCTTTCTTTCATTTTTGACTTCATTACTGTTTATTATGTGGTCGTTTTCTTGAAAAAATTAATTTGATAATAAATGTCACATTAGTTGGACATGTGTGACCTTTCACCTAACAGGAGGCAGTGCCACCTGTTGTACCGTTTCTGTATTTATCTTTAGCTATTTTGACCCAACTGTCTTAGAGTTTTCTTTACTCTCTTCTGCTCCTTCCGTCTCCTTGTTAAAACTTGTGTTAACAATATCTTTGATAGATGCACCTGATCTTCTAGTTCTGTCTTTTTGTTATTTTCTATCTTTTGTTTAATTACCAGTATTGAAAGATTTATAATTCCTCTAACACTAACTTTTTTATTATTTTACTAATTCTTGATCCTTCTTCCCTCTTTATAATTTCTACTTTCTCTTTCAGTGTTACCTGCATGACTTGTACTTAAACTTTCGTTACTTACAGTTACTATTGTCAGTAAAAATGGTACCTAAACTTTCATTACTTTATATCATTTTTCAAAGTTGAATTTCACTTAAGTGAAATTATTCTCTTAATCGTTATTGTCTTAGTTAATTTTGTTTTAATTTTCTCATTTTGTCCAGACATCCACTGAGTAATATTCCTCCTGGTGTGAAGGCAAGTGTGAGATCTGGTGTTGTTGTCTGTGTTGTAAATAGTGATATAGGAGAAACGTGGTATAAAATGCCAACACGATGGAAAAAGAACCACAAATGCGGTATAATGTGATGCTTTGTTGACAACGTTTCGCCCACAGGGTGGGCTTGATCAAGTCACAAACAGATCTGAAGTCACTAATGCCTGTTTGTGACATGATAAAATTCACTGTGTGGGGGAAACGTTAATAAATGATAGCATTGTACTGTATTTGTGTCCTTTTTTCAGTGAGGTAGTATTTTCCATTATTTTATCTCAAAATACACAACTTTTCCTTCCCATAATGATCTTATCTACAAGTTTTTATTTTCCAGAATTTTATGGCCACCACTTGCATATGTTGTTTTACTTCCTTTCTCTAATAGAAGATGACTAAAGTCCGTTCATATGTGTGTGTACTCACCTAGTTGTGGTTGCAGGGGTCGATTCAAAGCTCCTGTGTATGTGTGTGAGTGTGCGCGTATGTGTGTGTGTGTGTGTGTGTGTGTGTGTGTGTGTGTGTGCTCATTTATGTATGCTGTGGGTCACATTGTGTAAGCGTCTCCTCAAATATTGAAAGTCTATGTACGTGTTTGGCGTTCTGCATGTGTACTCACCTAGTTGTGGTTGCAGGGGTCGAGTCATAGCTCCTGGCCCCGCCTCTTCACTGGCCGCTACTGGGTCACTCTCCCTGCGCCATGAGCTTTATCATACCTCTTCTTAAAGCTATGTATGGAGCCTGCCTCCACTACATCACTTCCTAAACTATTCCACTTCGCGACAACTCTGTGACTGAAGAAATACTTCCTAACATCCCTGTGATTCATCTGAGTCTTCAACTTCCAACTGTGTCCTCTTCTTGCTGTGTCCCATCTCTGGAATATTCTGTCTCTGTCCACTTTGTCAATTCCTCTCAGTATCTCATATGTTGTTATCATGTCCCCCCTATCTCTCCTGTCCTCCAGTGTCGTCAGGTCGATTTCCCTTAACCTCTCCCTTAACCCTCCTAGTCCCTTAGCTCCGGGACTAGTCTTGTTGTAAACCTTTGCACTTTCTCGAGCTTCTTCACGTGCTTGGCTAGATGTGGGTTCCAAACTGGTGCTGTATACTCCAGTATGGGCCTAACGTACACAGTGTACAGGGTCCTGAACTATTATTTATTAAGATGTCGGAATGCTGTTCTTAGGTTTGCTAGGCGCCCATATGCTGCAGCAGTTATTTGGTTGATGTGCGCCTCAGGAGATGTACCCGGTGTTATACTCACCCCAAGGTCTTTTTCCTTGATTGAGGTTTGCAGTCTCTGGCCCCCTAGGCTGTACTCCGTCTGCGGTCTTCTTTGCCCTTCCCCAATCTTCACAGATGTGTGTGTGTGTGTGTGTGTGTGTGTGTGTGTATGTCTGTTTCTGTTTGGATCGAGTATCAGCCTCCCGCCTCCTCTCAGTCACACTATTTTTGCATTGATAGGCACTGTCATACCTACTCTTAAAACTGTGAATGGTACCTATCTCACCACACCTTCCTCTAGATAGCTTCACTTTGTACCTACAACAGAAGACTGCAGTATTTTCTGACATCCCTCTGTCTCATCTGTATCCTTAGCTTCCCTCTTTGCTCCCTCTTCCCAGAGCTCCGCTTCTTAAAAAAAAATTGATGAATAAGACACGTGCATAACACTTATGTATATATGTGTATTTATTATAAAGATACCCAAGTGTTGCTCCTGTGTCTTAGTCATTAACTGGCGGTATTTTGAGACCTCAGTGTATCTTTCACTTCACGATCGTGTCCTCGCGGTTTCTCTTCTCTTGCAGTGTTGTGAGGTTTAGTTTTCACTCGTCGTTCTTTGTAGGTTCTCTCTCGTAGCTCCGTCTTGCAGCAAATCTATGAACTGTTTTCTAACTTCAGTGAATGTTTCTTCAGGTGAGGGCTCCATAATGGTGCTTCGTACTCTGTAAGGAGTCTGACATACTTCAGGTAAAAGAGACTGAAAGGCGCTTTATTGAGGTACCTGAGTGTGTTATTAAGGTTGACAGATGCGTCCTGATATGCCTAATGTTATAGTTACCATTAGCTTATTTTATTTTTCTCATGTCATGGGAGATCTGTGTACCACAGTCAGTGTTCTACTGTTGTCTCTCCCGCTTGAATATTATGTAGTCTTGCACTTGCTGATCATTCATGCTGTTAGTTCAGGTCCTCCTGTAGCCTGCCAGTGTCTTCTGTGGTATTTATGCTTCTCATTTGGTTTACAGTACATCTCTTGCATACAAAATACCTGACGCAGTGTCTCATCAGACGTGTCATATATGTATATCAGGAAGCAGTTACGATCCCACTTTTTCACTCTTATTTGTTCTTCCTAGACTCTATCTAATTCCACTTAGGTCTTCTAGATCCAGCTAAATGGTTTCTCTTTATCCCAGTCTGCTCTTACAATATATTAATTGATCTCATGCAGGCAACAGTATCAAAGGCCTTCTTACAATCACTAAATCCACACATCTGTCTCTATTCTGTTTAATCTCTGTTGACCTGTCGTAAAATTCTTGGAAAATTTATGAGACAGGATTAACCTTGCTTAACCCCCTTCCTGGCTCTCTCTAAAGCCTCTTTGTCTCTCCGTATTATTTTCCTCATTATCTTAGATAATCTGCAGGTCAGGGCTGCCGGTGTGTTGTTCACTGCTGCCTGTCTTCTCGTTGAATATTGGAATGACATTTGACTTTTCCAGCCATACGGAAGGTGCGCGCTGTCTCCGTGGAAGTGTTTTAGGTTTTCGCCAATGTGTCAGACAGTGCACCGCTCCCGTGTGTGTGTGTGTGTGTGTGTGTGTGTGTCGCAGAGTGGGTAGGGAATTCATGAGGATGTGGATGTGACCAATACCTCCTTTCAGTCCAGGAATATGCAGTCCACCCACCTCCTGCCTATCTTCTGTCATAGAACTCAGCAAGTTTATGAAAAAGGGTTTACCAACTCTAAACCCGTGATGATTATTGTCCATTAAATCACTTCTATATACTCCACTACTTTCCTGATTATCTTCTATACTACGTTACATAACATGTATGTTATTTATGCTGGTCTGTAGTTTAACGCTTCCTGTATGTCTCCTTTGTTAAGTACTGTAATCCAGACCTACGGCAACTGCCCCGAATCCACTGATCTACCGAAGATTTTAGATAGCGGTTTTAACAGAACTCATGAGGACACGTTTTCAGATCCTGTTGACTTTTATGTATCCAGCTCTATCAGAAGTTTCTTCGATTCCTTCCCTGGTGTGTGCATGGTGTCCAGTAACTTGTAATGTACCCTTTTACCTTCTTCCATTCTAAAATTAACCCTTGCATGCTCACCCTTGCATATTCATTTCTGTCTCTTATGCTCACTTCTCTGTTTTCTTCAGTATTTTACTTTCTATGTTTTTTTTCCGTGGTCTTGTACGTGATATCTCTGATTGTAATTATTCTTACTGTTACCTCCTTCTCGTCTGACCATGGAGTCTCTTCACACTGACTAGATACACATCAAATCATTTGATGTTTTCCCTTTCAGTTACCTTTCTCAATATACGTCATTCAGGAATTCTGTCAACCCTGTGTTGCTTCGTTTTCTGAAAGCTAGTTTCTCCTGTCCCCTCTTGCTATTATATCCTCAATGTTGACTTCCACAGAGTATTCCAAACTCAGTACAGCATAGTTGCTAGCCACCAGGGGGCCTCTCATATTTTATTTCCTTCATCAGATACACTTATGATGTATTCCAGATCCAATCATACTGTTTCATATTTCTTGTGTCCATGACTTGCTGACAAATAAAGTATTTCATCAGCACCTCGATCATCGTAATCCTCCATTCTTCTGGTTCCTCTTTTTTGGTTCCAGTTCACCCCGTCTATTTCTTTGTGGCTGAAATCACCCATGGTTAGAAACTGAACTTTCGTCATGTGGACTTCACTTGCTGTTTCAGCCACGGTGTTATTTTCCATTCCAACCTTGGTCTACCTTTATTTGGTGGTGCATTATGAATCACTGCACACTACTATTTTGGGTCCCCAGTCTTAATTGTGACTTCTCTGTAGCCTTTAACTCATTTGTCTTTATTCTTCTCATCTTTTCATAAAAAACCCGGTGATTTGTAATTATCTGTGCCATTCCTTCCTCTCCTCTTTCTTTCCTCATTACTTTATATCCTGATGGAAATATTCCACCTTTTATCATTTCGATAAATTTCATCTGTGTAACAGCTATGAAGTCTCTGGTTGCCGCTGCTATTCGTTCTTTCAATTCTTCACTGTTGTTTGATATTCCCTCTGATTTTTTTAATCATACTCTGAGAATACTTTTCAGTATGATCTGGCTTAAAGTGTCTAAGCTTTCTTCTTTTGCCCACATGGCAGGAAGGGGTGAGTGCATATTTAAAGAGAAAGGGACTAATATAGTAGGAAGGGGTGTTTGCGCACTTAAAGGTAAAAGAACTAGCGTTAAAGTGCGTAGATGAGGATAAGGAGAAGGGTGTAAGGCTGTTTTGAGTTATTGTTTTCTTAGAGGAAGAGGAAGGAGGGTAGATTGGGGTCAAGAAAGGAGCCTGTTGAGAGATGGTCACTGAGTGAGTCTTAATAGATTTCCGGAGGCTGGGTGATCCTAGCCACGCCCCTTCCCACTTTTCTACATGCTCCCTCTGTTGCACCCTCTCCGGTTTCCCCTCCCCCCTGATCCACATATACATGAAGATGTCCTGAGTGGCCTCGAAATCGTTATTTTCCTTTTTTTGGGAATCGCGCCTCTGTATGTAACACCTGACGATTTTTGGACATGTGAGCTCCTGTGCAACCATATACAATATATATATATATACATATATAGGCAGTTGACCTATATATACTGGCTCTTTGTCTCCTTTCTGTTAGTATGACGTTGTAAACGGTCCAAGTCGGACCGTAACGTCGTGGTAAGTTCCTCTCTCCTCCGTGCAGGTTATTTATGTGCATCTCCTGGACCTCTAAATCCTGCACTGCCACTCCTCATCAAGTTTGTTCTTCAAGTCAGCTATTATCAGATCTAAACAGTGCCACCCATTTCCTTCTCTCCCCACTTTCCCTTATTTTTTGAGTGCTCTTCTTTTCATTTTCCATTTTCTTATTCGGCTCTTCCACACAGTTGGATAAGTTTTTCTTTTGATTTTAGAGAAGACAAAGTGATGAAGAGACTGTCAGTTTCTGCTATTTAGTTTATATTCTCAAGACAGTCTGAAGCAGGTGTGTGTGTGTGCGTGTGTGTGTGTGTGTGTGTGTGTGTGTGCGTGTGTGTGTGTGTGTGTGTGTGTGTGTGTGTGTGTGTGTGTGTGGCGTGTGTGTGTGTGTGTGTGTACTCACCTATTTGTACTCACCTATTTGTGGTTGCAGGGGTCGAGTCATAGCTCCTGGCCCCGCCTCTTCACTGATTGCTACTAGGTCCTCTCTCTCTCTCTCCCTGCTCCACGAGCTTTATCAAACCTAGTCTTAAAACTATGTATGGTTCCTGCCTCCACTATGTCGCTTTCTAAGCTATTCCACTTCCTGACAACTCTATGACTGAAGAAATACTTCCTAACATCCCTTTGACTCATAGGAGTCTTCAACTTCCAATTGTGACCCCTTGTTTCTGTGTCCCCTCTCTGGAACATCTTGTCTCTGTCCACCTTATCTATTCCTCGCAGTATTTTATATGTCGTTATCATGTCTCCCCTAACCCTCCTGTCCTCTAGTGTCGTCAGGCCGATTTCCCTTAACCTTTCTTCGTAGGACAATCCCCTTAGCTCTGGGACTAGTCTTGTTGCAAACCTTTGCACTTTCTCTAATTTCTTGACGTGCTTGACCAGGTGTGGGTTCCAAACTGGTGCTGCATACTCCAGTATGGGCCTGACGTATATGGTATACAGAGTGTGTGTGTGTGTGTGTGTGTGTGTGTGTGTGTGTGTGTGTGCACAGCTTGTTGGAATGGGGATGGTTGGTGAAAGAATGGGTGGGGAAGAAGGGAGTTGGTTGGGGAGGGGTTGGGGATGGGTGGTTTCGGGTGGGGTGGGATTGGGGGTGGGGGTGTTGGGTGGGGTTGGAGGTGTAGGGGTTAATGGAGGGGTTGGGGTGGGGTGGGAGGGGGTTGAGGTTGGGGTATGAGCTCACAGATGGAGTCAGTATGGTCGTGGCCTCTGTCGTGTGCGGTAGTGTTTACTCCTGGCTTTCTCACCCACTCGCTTCCTCTCTCTCTCCTCGTGTTTAGCATCTTACCCAGTAAGCCACTTCGCCAGTCAACCACTCTGCCAATCAACCATTCTGCCAGTCAACCACTCTGCCAGTCAACCACTCTGCCAGTCAACTACTCTGCCAGTCAACTACTCTGCCAGTCAACTACTCTGCCAGTCAACCACTCTGCCAGTCAACCACTCTGCCAGTCAACCACTCTGCCAGTCAACCACTCTGCCAGTCAACTACTCTGCCAATCAACCACTCTGCCAGTCAACCACTCTTCCAGTCAACCTACCAGAGGCCAATCAGCTACTGAGCCAGCCGTTCTGCAAGCCAGTCAGCCATCAAGCCAGTCAATCAGCCTAAGAGATTCAACCACTCAGCTCCTCACTCAGCATCCCAGCCAGTAAACCAGTCAGCCACATAACCATTCAATCAGCCACTCAGTCAGTCAACCAGCCACTCATCCACTAAGCCATACAACCGTCAAGCAATACGACAGTCAAGCCATACAACAGTGCAAATCGAGAGGTTTTCGATACCACGAAAAGCTCTCGATTTACACTGTTGTAAAAATGTTGTTTATCGCTATAGCGAAAGTTCTAAGTTTATTTGTTTTTTGGGTCGTTAGTGAAAGACTTTGGCTTTTCGCGGAGCTTTCTCGCGGTAATGTTGCGTTCAACATTTCTCTGTAGCAAAGAGCTTCGCTTTTCGCGGCAGTGGAATAGTCTCGCTTTCCGCGGCGGCGAAGAATCTCGCTTTCTCGCGATAGTGAAGCATCCTCGCTCGTCGCGGGAGACGAACAAGCATCTCGCAGGTCTCTCTCTCTCTCTCTCTCTCTCTCTCTCTCTCTCTCTCTCTCTCTCTCTCTCTCTCTCTCTCTCTCCCTCTCTCCATCTCTCTCTCTTTTCCGCTGTAATTACTTCTTGCTTCTCTCGGAAAAGTGTCACGACATACCACCGCAAGATTCCACACACACACATACACATACATACACACACACACACACACACGTTCATCTAAGCGCAGCTCTGGTTAATAAATTTGTAAAGGATGTGTGGAACGAGTTTTTAACAAAATTATAGAATTAAATTACACTTTCCTCGCTGTTGTGTGTGTGTGTGTGTGTGTGTGTGTGTGTGTGTGTGTGTGTGTGGTGTGTGTGTGTGGGTGTGTGTGTGGTGTGTGTGTGTGTGTGTGTGTGTGTGTGGGTGTGTGTGGGTGTGTGTGTGTGGGTATTTAATCTATCCATTATTTTAAAACAAAATAACTTCAATCTATGGTATCAATCTCCATCTCCTCTGTTCTCACATTCCACTGTTTTAACCTCCTCCTTGCGAGGAAATTTCTACAGTATATATCAGTGTTTCCACACAGCATCCTCAGTTTACTCCTGTTGTTTCTAACTGTCGTTTTGTAGTTCTGGCTGCTGTTTTGTAGTCTCTTGTAGCTATTTCGTAGTCTCTGGCAATTGTTTTGTAGTCTCTTGTAGCTATTTCGTAGCTTTGGCAGCTGTTTTGTAGTGGACACCACACACTGCCTTTTCTGATTACTTTCTTTTAATTACCACTTTTGAGCATTGTTCCATCACTATTTTTACGCTTTTTAACCATTCTGGGACCTAATTAGTAGGCCTTTTGTATATCCATATGTTTTTGCGCTACCGTCCACAGGACGTATATGGGTTGCATAACAAACTAGCCACTACCGTCCACAGGACGGATATGGGGTGCATAACAAACTAGCCACTACCGTCCACAGGACGGATATGGGGGTGCATAATAAACTAGCCACTACCGTCCACAGGATGGATATGGGGTGCATAATAAACTAGCCACTACCGTCCACAGGACGGATATGGGGTGCATAATAAACTAGCCACTACCGTCCACAGGACGGATATGGGGTGCATAACAAACAAGCCACTACCGTCCGCAGGACGGATATGGGGTGCATGGAAAACTAGCCACTACCGTCCACAGGACGGATATGGGGTGCATAACAAACTAGCCACTACCGTCCACAGGACGGATATGGGATGCATGGAAAACTAGCCACTACCGTCCACAGGACGGATATGGGGTGCATAATAAACTAGCCACTACCGTCCACAGGACGGATATGGGGTGCATAACAAACTAGCCACTACCGTACACAGGACGGATATGGGGTGCATGGAAAACTAGCCACTACCGTCCACAGGACGGATATGGGGTGCATTATAAACTAGCCACTACCGTCCACAGGACGGATAAGGGGTGCATAACAAACAAGCCACTACCGTCCGCAGGACGGATATGGGGTGCATGGAAAACTAGCCACTACCGTCCACAGGACGGATATGGGGTGCATAACAAACTAGCCACTACCGTCCACAGGACGGATATGGGTTGCATAACAAACTAGCAACTACCGTCCACAGGACGGATATGGGTTGCATAACAAACTAGCCACTACCGTCCACAGGACGGATATGGGGTGCATAACAAACTAGCCACTACCGTCCACAGGACGGATATGGGTTGCATAACAAACTAGCAACTACCGTCCACAGGACGTATATGGGTTGCATAATAAACTAGCCACTACCGTCCACAGGACGGATATGGGGTGCATAACAAACTAGCCACTACCGTCCACAGGACGTATATGGGTTGCATAACAAACTAGCCACTACCGTCCACAGGACGTATATGGGTTGCATAACAAACTAGCCACTACCGTCCACAGGACGTATATGGGTTGCATAACAAACTAGCCACTACCGTCCACAGGACGGATATGGGGTGCATAACAAACTAGCCACTACCGTCCACAGGACGAATATGGTGTGCATAACAAACTAGCCACTACCGTCCACAGGACGGATATGGGGTGCATAACAAACTAGCCACTACCGTCCACAGGACGTATATGGGTTGCATAACAAACTAGCCACTACCGTCCACAGGACGGATATGGGTTGCATAACAAACTAGCCACTACCGTCCACAGGACGGATATGGGGTGCATAATAAACTAGCCACTACGGAGACAAAATCTAGAATATCTTCATGCTGTTATACATCTTGTTAGGCAAACTGTTATATGCATCCCTGTTATACACGGCTGTTATACACTATTCTACAAGAGATGTAAAAAAATGTTTTGACAGAAAATTATTTTTTTTCAAAGTGTCTCTTTCTGACATACGAGATTTTGAAAGCCTCATAGATATGACTTTTCCAGTGGATATCCTTTATCCATTCTGCCTCTTGGATACTATTAATGATTTGTTTATCAGTCCACCATATGGATGTATCCATGAAGTATTTTTATGATTAGCTTATGAGGTAATTTTTTCATAATTAGCATAGAATTTCATTATTTATTTTATATATATATATATATAGTCTTTATGAGAGTTTTAGTTTGAGTTGAGGCTTTTTTTAACATTTTGTTGGAGGGAAGACTAGTGTAAAGCTGGCTTTAATTGTGAGAGCATTTCGCTCTGCGTAGAGATTTATGGTAAAGATCTACCCAGGGCGAAACGTTGTTCCAGTAAGAGTTTCTTCTACAATGTGTGTGTCTTGCCGCACCACCTGTCACCCTACCTGTCGAGGCACCTATTGAGCCACCTGTAGCGCCACCTGTCACTCCACCTGTCGCGCTACCTGACACTCCACCTGTCACTAAATCTGTCGCGCCAGCTATTGAGCCACCTGTCACCCTACCGTTCGTGCCATCTGTCACTCTACCTGTCGCGCCACCTGTCACTCTACCTGTCACTCCACTCAGTTAATCATGCTGGACTTGCGTCCACAATATCTTCCAAAATACTGATTCAGCTAACAATAACACAATACCGTGGCTGCAACACCTCCAAACCTAACTCACAGATAGGGTACAAACTTTCCACTATCTTTCCAGCAACCAGATAAGGGTCCAGGAGATGATAACTGTCGAAAAATTTTCTCTCTAACTAAGAGACTTGCTAGCCCACAGAGTGGGCACTAAGAGACTTGCTAGCCCACAGAGTGGGCACTAAGAGACTTACTAGCCCACAGAGTGGGCACTAAGAGACTTGCTAGCCCACAGAGTGGGCACTAAGAGACTTACTAGCCCACAGAGTGGGCACTAAGAGACTTGCTAGCTCACAGAGTGGGCACTAAGAGACTTGCTAGCCCAAAGAGTGGGCACTAAGAGACTTGCTAGCCCACAGAGTGGGCACTAAGAGTCTTGCTAGCCCACAGAGTGGGCACTAAGAGACTTGCTAGCCCACAGAGGGGGCACTAAGAGACTTGCTAGCCCACAGATTGGGCACTAAGAGACTTGCTAGCCCACAGAGTGGGCACTAAGAGACTTGTTAGCCCACAGAGTGGGAAGTCTAGGGTTACAACGTAATATTCCTGTACCTTAATCAGATTAACTTTTGCCTAAAAGCGAAGAAATGATCTTTCATTTCAATATCTTTTTAAAAAATGTCAGCCCTAAATGAAAAAAAAAACGAGTAACATAAACAAGTAACTTGAATGCATATTGCATGTAATATTAATAACAAATAAAACAGCTTACAGCATCATTATCATGTTTGTACATATATTACTACTTATTGCTTAGAATAAACCGAAGTTGCAGTTTGTTTTTGTTTATGCAGGCAGCATACAGTTCCTGCATAACTTTGATTGCACGTTTAGCACACTGATTACTTCTTGGTATATTGAGTGTGGACGGCTCCTGCTGCCAGTGATTTTTCAATGAGTTCAGAGCTTTTATGTAAGGTTTCAATATTTCTGACAAATTCTTGAAGTCATTTTCATCGTACAGCTGATCAGTCAACTAATAATCTGCCCAGGTATGTGAAATGAAGCTGCATATCTTCTCCAAAGTCTTCTGTCTTGTAGGTATAAGAATGAATGTAAGAATAGCTAGAATGGCTCTTGAATTCCACCTGAAAGTTAATCAATGGAAAGTGCCCTTTTTCTTCAAAGAATCTAAACACTCGTGTTATATGGTACAAAAAATTCATATCATCTCTCCATCCTGATTTATAGAAGATCTCTTCTGTTCCAATGAATATTCGATATTTGGAGAACTGGTTTTACCACAAAGATTTTCATCCATTACCAGATGGAGAATCCTGTCCAGAACGTGATGCTGACAACTGATAAATTGTGGTTTGCTAATCCCCTTCTCTGAGAACATTCGTTAACACCTCCACTCTTTCTCCCTGTGTTAACGTTTGTTGTATCAACCATGATCATCTTTATTACATTATATAAGTTGTATTCATCAATAACTTCTGCCATTCCTTTAAGAATAGTTTCAGCCTCGCCATCTTTCAAATCCAGTTTTACTTCGGTTCTTTCATTTTTAAGTACTAATACCCGATACTCATTTCCCTCAATGGTCTTTCCATCGAAATGTAAAGACCATTCTTCCATTTGTAACTTTTCAATCATTTCCTCCTTCAATTTATCAGCCTCTTTGTATGTTGACTTGTAAATTGCTGCTTCACTTGCTGTAGGAATATCAATGACATCAAATGACAACTGTTTACATATCTTGATGACTTTACTTGTTGATACTTTTGTTGATGTCATCAAATTGGTTGCAACTTTACTTTTGTTGTGTTTTCTGGTTGGTGGACTATCACTTTCATCTTCATACTCGCTCCTTCACCTTCACTACCACTCTCACTCGATGACAGTTAGTAATTTTCTGAGTTGCTACTTATGATTAGTAACGTAAATATTTGGTGATTCATAGTTTTTATTTAGGGGTGATCTTTTTTGAAAACTGAGAGAAACTAAGGATTTTTTCATTGTTTTTCAACAAAAGTTCATCGATTTATGACACAGGAGATGTTTTATTTGGAAAAAATAAAGTTATAACCCTAGTGGGTACTAAGACACCAACCCTTAACGGATGATCAACCCTTAACAGATGATCAACCCAGATGATCAATCCTTAACAGATGATCAACCCTTAACAGATGATCAACCCAGATGATCAACCCTTAACAGATGATCAACCCTTAACATATAATCAACACCACACAATGCGAGGATTGAGAGTTGATTACATAATATAACCAGAAAACTTGTGCAGTGTTGACACCCCTTGGCACCACTGTCATGAGTAACCGCTGCCAGTGCCAACATTCACTTCTTAGGCACTTTCTGTGGCGCAGTGGGCACAGCTGTGCAGCTGTAATGCTGATATAGCATAAATGTTTAAGTGATTTGAAGTGCATGTTTTATGCAATGTTTTATGCAATGTTTTATGCAATGTTCTGCGTTGGTTCACATGAATGGTTCCTCATCAGCTGTGATTGAGACAAGTCTGTGATACGAAATTTCTCCCTGATAATATTTTTTTTATAGATGCATTTGCACTTTGTCATTTTAAATTTGACTGCAAATTAAAATTATTTCGGGACGTGATGTTAACAGACAAGACTTACAGACAAATATAATTTAAAAAGGGGTCCTCTCTCTCTCTCTCATATATATGTCGTGCCGATTAGGTAAAACTTGCGATTTTGGCTTAAATAGCAACGCTCACCTTGCCATATAAGACAAGTGAAAATTTGTGTATGCAATAATTTCGCCAAAATCATTCTGAACCTAACGAAAAAAATATATTTCATTGTGTTTGTTTATTATTAAATTAATGTTAATGTATCTAAAATATATTTAGTTGGGTTAGGCTAAATTAAATTGCGCTTGTTGTAATAAGGTTAGGTAGGTTTTCAAAGTTTCTCTTGGTACAAAATTATAAATTCTTACATTAACATAAATGAAAAAAATATATCTTTAAACGTATAAGAGAAAATTTTAGAAATTACTTAATTTTAGATGTGTTCTTGCTAATTGACCAGTTTTACCTAATCGGCACGACATATATATATATATATATATATATATATATATATATATATATATATATATATATATATATATATCTAATCCTCATTTACATATGACTTTTCGATATAACGAAACGTCATCTACAAGTTAAGACTTCGTCTGCAGATAATATTATTTTTTTTTTAAATATTGTACTAGGTTCATCCTCCCCCCAAAAAAAAATACCTGGAAAATATCTCGGTTTTTTGTCCTTATTTCCTCAATTCATAATTGTATTTTCTCCATAGATTTTCTTTCAGAGATCTGCAGCTTACATGACTTACTCTGCCTTTCAATTCATTTGGCAAATTTAGCAAATTTTCTTCTGCAACTTGAGAGTATCTTGCAGAGTTGTCTCGCCATTATCAGTAACCTTTAGTCTATATGCAGTTAGTCCTGGTTCACTGGTCGTGTTGCAAGCCTTGCAACACGGTGATTGTGGTGTTCATCTTCACCTGAGAATACAGCGATAAGCGAATATCAACGCTGGAGTAAACAGTTCATTAAGGTAAACAATTTACTCTTTACCAAAATGTGGTAAACAGGACAGTGAAGTAAACAGTCGAGTTGAGTCAGTAGACGAGTGTGTAGGTCAGTGAGTCTGTAGGTCAGTGAGTCTGTAGGTCAGTGAGTCTGTAGGTCAGTGAGTCTGTAGGTCAGTGAGTCTGTAGGTCAGTGAGTCTGTAGGTCAGTGAGTCTGTAGGTCAGTGAGTCTGTAGGTCAGTGAGTCTGTAGGTCAGTGAGTCTGTAGGTCAGTGAGTCTGTAGGTCAGTGAGTCTGTAGGTCAGTGAGTCTGTAGGTCAGTGAGTCTGTAGGTCAGTGCGCGAGTCTGTAGGTCACAGAATTAGTGAACGAGGCTTATAGTGAACGAATCCTCAGTATCACAGGCTTATAGTGAACGAATCCTCAGTATCACGGCTTATAGTGAACGAACTCACAAACACCTTTTCGGGATATCGACACAATGCCATATATATATATATATATATATATATATATATATATATATATATATATATATATATATATATATATATATCAAGGAGCTGGGCAAAAGACTCAGGGTAACTAGGGATCCCAGGGCAGCTAGTTTTCTGGTAACTAGGGATCCCAGGGCAGCTAGTTTTCTGTTCCAGCGACTCAGCGCTGCTGTTCAGAGGGGTAATGCATGCTGTATTTTGGGCACGCGCCCCAGCTCGGAGGAGCTGGATGAGATTTTCACATTATAATCAGTGACTAACATGTAGTTATGTATCTCTCACACCTCATGTACTGTATATGCCATCTTTATATCAACAATGTATCTCTTAAATATTTTGTACCATATTATGTAATAAAATATACCTATTGGTAAAAAAAATAAAAAGAATGAAAATATGGGGTGGTATTGGAAGTGGAATATTCAAATGGCTTCAGGAAGAAATCCAAATATTCTTCCTTGAAGCCTTTTATCCACTTCTCCGACGCTATGGGTCCCACAATTTGCACCAGAGGTGGACCCCATATTATATATATATATATATATATATATATATATATATATATATATATGTGTGATTAGTATAATATGGTATATATAGCAAGAACTCATATAAAATTAAGACCTTTCATAAAATTCCTTATACGTTTTAAGATATATTTCATTTATGTTAATTAAAAATTAAATTTTGACAAGAGAAACTTTGAAACACCAACCTACAAGAAGAGATGTATTCCCTAACCTCTTATATCATATATTTTAGATACGTTAACATTAATTTAATAATATCAAACAATATATATATATATATATATATGTATATTATATATATATATATATATATATATATATATATATATATATATATATATATTTTATATATATATATTATATATATACATATATATATATATTTATATATATAATATACATCAATGAATCTGATATAAAAATAGCTTGCGATGTCAGAACCCATCAATCAATCCCAGCTGCTTTACCCCCTTTCATTCTACTCAATGCATCACACACTTTCCCACACTCACAACTGACTCTTCCTCATTCCTACAAAATGTTATATCTCCCTGCCCAATACACGAAATAACAGCTTCCCTATTTTCATCAACATTTAACAATTCTTCAAAATATTCCCTCCATCTTCCCAATACCTCTAACTCTCCGTCTGATAACTCACCTCTCCTATTTTTAACTGTCAAATCCATTCGTTCCCTAGGCTTCTTCTACTCGTTAATCTCACTCCAATTTTTTTTCTTATTCTCAGCAAAATTTGTTGATAACATCTCACCCACTCTCTCATTTGATCTCTTTTTACATTGCTTCACCACTCTCCTAACCTCTCTTTTTCTCTCCATATACTCCTCCCTCCTTGCATCACTTCTACTTTGTAAAAACATTTCATATGCAAACTTTTTCTCTCTTACTACTCTCTTTACATCATTCCACCAATCACTCTTCTTCCCTCCCGCACCCAATTTCCTGTAACCACAAACTTCTGCTGAACACTCTAACACTACATTCTTAAATCTACCCCATACATCTTCAACCTCATTGCCTACACTCTCACTAGCCCATCTTTCTTCCAATAGTTGTTTATATCTTACACCCTAACCGCTTCCTCCTTTAACTTATAAACATTCACTTTTCTTTTGATGATTCTCTTCTCCTTGTATCCCATCTATCTCTTACTCTCACTGTAGCTACAACTAAAGTGAACTGATATATCTGTGGCCCCTCTATAAGCATGCACATCCTGAAGTCTACCCATCAGTCTTTTATCTACCAATACGTAGTCCAACAAACTACTGTCATTACGCCCTTCAACATATCTTGCATACTTATTTGTCCTTTTTCTTAAAATATGTATTACCTATAAACAAACCCCTTTCTATACACAGTTCAATCAAATGCTCCCCATTATCATTTACACCTGGCACCCCAAACTTACCTACCACACCCTCTCTAAACGCTTCTCCTATTTTAGCATTTAGGTCCCCTATCACAGTTACTCTCTCACTTGATTAAACAGTTCCTAAGCTATCGCTTAACATCTCCCAAAATCTCTCTCCCTCTCCTCTATACTCCTCTCTTCTCCAGGTGCATACACACTTATTATAACCCACTTTTCGCATCCGACCCTTATTTTAATGCACATAATCCTCGAATTTATACATTATTCCCTCTTTTCCTTCCACAACTGATCCCTCAACATTATTGCTACCCCTTCCTTAGCTCTAACTCTCTCAGATACTCCTGACATAATCCTATTTATTTCCCTGCCCCGAAACTCCTCTACACCTTCATCTTTGTATTGCTTAGAGCTAGGACATCCAACTTCTTTTCACTCATAACATTGGCAATAATATCTTATCATCTACACTACATCCACGCACATTCAAACATCCCAGTTTTAAAACGTTTTTCTTCTTGTCTTTTTTTAGTAATTTATACAGGAGAAGAGGTTACTAGCCCCTTGCTCCCGGCATTTTAGTCGCCTACGACACGCAAGGCTTACGGAGGAAAGATCTTTTCCACTTCCCCATGGAAATGAGAGGAAATAAAAGAACAAGAACTATTTCGAAATATTTGCGAAAATTCAGAGGGTGTGTACACATATGCATGTACATGTATATGTAGTGTGCCTAAGAGTAAGTAGAAGTAGCAAGACGTACCTGTTTTCTTGCGTGTTTATGAAAAGAAAAAGACACCAGCAGTCCTACCACTGTGTAAAACAACTATAAGTTTCCGTTTCACACGCATTTGCCAGGATGGTAGTACCTCCCTGGGTGGCTGCTGTCTACCAACCTACCTACATATATATATATATATATATATATATATATATATATATATATATATATATATATATATATATATATATATATATAACTTATCTAGATATACTGTTGTTTACATTTTTTATTTTTCACTCTCTTTTAACGTTGGTATATTTCTTTGTGACATGTTCGAATCCCTGGTAAATCTTTGTGTTGGTGTAAATCCAGTAATTTTTCCCCCCAGCTGTTTCTTTTCTCGTGGCTTTTCGGCTGTTAGTGATCTTTTTTCCTCTCATATTTTTGGAAAACACTCTGTGATTCCTTTCCCATACATGTTGCACATCTCTCTTTTGTGTTTTTTACACCCTTGCAATATTGTATTTCATTTCTCTGAAATGTTGCCTTGAGTTAGTTTAATGTATTTATTTGTTGTGTTGTCGATCCTTCATCGTCCCTCACTGGTTCCTCACTCGTTCCTCACTGGTTCATCACTGGTTCATCACTGGTTCATGACTGGTTCATGACTGGTTCATCACTGGTTCATCACTGGTTCATCACTGGTTCATCACTGGTTCATCACTGGTTCATCACTGGTTCATCACTGGTTCATCACTGGTTCATCACTGGTTCATCACTGGTTCATCACTGGTTCATCACTGGTACATCACTGGTTCATCACTGGTTCATCACTGGTTCATCACTGGTTCATCACTGGTACATCACTGGTTCATCACTGGTACATCACTGGTTCATCACTGGTTCATCACTGGTTCATCACTGGTTCATCACTGGTACATCACTGGTTCATCACTGGTTCATCACTGGTTCATCACTGGTTCATCACTGGTTCATCACTGGTTCATCACAACATACCTTAATGCTGTTAGAAGTTTTTATGTTATGTTAACCTAATGGATGTTTACTTTTGGTTTTGGTCTGTTCGTCTGGAAGTCAGTGTTGTGATTTACCCAATAAATGAAGAAGGAATGGGAGGGGAAGGAGTCTGAGGGGATGTTGTGGGAGAGGAAGGAGTGGGGAGGGGAAGGAGTGGGAGGGGATTAAAGGGAAGGGTATTAGTTGGAAGTCATGTTATTTAATAGTATTAAAAAATATATTTTTTTTCATCCTTTCTTTTATTAGAGGAAGACCTGCCTAGCATGGGCCAGTAGACCTTCTGCAGTGCTACTCTGTTCTTTGTGTTCTCACAGTTATTTGGCAGCCTCTTCACGTTTATTTAATCTCTCTCCTTGATTCCTTTAAACAATTCCTCATTTCCCATTCATCATTATCATGTTACCTATCCACTTAGCATTCACCTTTCTCATTTTTCTCCTATTCATGTGTATCTCGGTGCGTGGTATTTAATGTTGATATCGTCTGTGCATTTGTAATTAGTGTGTGAGTGTGTGTGTGTGTGTGTGTGTGTGTGTGTGTGTGTGTGTGTGTGTGTACGTACTCACCTATTTGTGGTTGCAGGGGTCGAGTCATAGCTCCTGGCCCCGCCTCTTCACTGATTGCTACTAGGTCCTCTCTCCCTGCTCCATGAGCTTTATCAAACCTCGTCTTAAAACTATGTATGGTTCCTGCCTCCACTACGTCACTTTCTAGGCTATTCCACTTCCTGACAACTCTATGACTGAAGAAATACTTCCTAACATCCCTTTGACTCATAGGAGTCTTCAACTTCCAATTGTGACCCCTTGTTTCTGTGTCCCCTCTCTGGAACATCTTGTCTCTGTCCAACTTATCTATTCCTCGCAGTATTTTATATGTCGTTATCATGTCTCCCCTAACCCTCCTGTCTTCTAGTGTCGTCAGGCCAATTTCCCTTAACCTTTCTTCGTAGGACAATCCCCTTAGCTCTGGGACTAGTCTTGTTGCAAACCTTTGCACTTTCTCTAATTTCTTGACGTGCTTGACCAGGTGTGGGTTCCAAACTGGTGTGTGTGTGTGAGAGAGAATGAGAGAGAGAGAGAGAGAGAGAGAGAGAGAGAGAGAGAGAGAGAGAGAGAGAGAGAGAGAGAGAGAGAGAGATAATATATTTTGTACTTACAGAAGCAGAATTATGCTCATGTTCCATCTTAATTATTACCATTTGACCTTTCCTCACTTTGTGACGCTCAGCAGCTGACTGACACCTAGGCACCTGTTCACCTGTTACGTTCTAGGTGAACATGGAAGGAAGGTCTTGGTGAACATGGGAGGAAGGTCTAGGTGAACATGGAAGGAAGGTCTAGGTGAACATGGGAGGAAGGTGTAAGGAGACTTGTGTCCCCCATCCGTCTTGCCCTACCCAGGATGAGACCCAGGGCACAACGTTAACAGCTCGGGTACCTGTTTACTGTTAGGAGAAATGGCATACTGAGGTTTGCCAATATCTCACCCGACCTGCCCACGACTCGAACTCAGGACCGTTTGGTTGTTTGCCCATATTTTCGTTCGGTCTTCAGACGACTGATCAAAACCACAGTCACAATGTGTGTGTACTCACTTAGTTGTGGCTGCATGGGGTCGATTCATAGCTCCTGACCCCGCCTCTTCGCTGGTCGGTACTAGGTCCACTGTGTGAACGCGATTATATATATTTTTAAACATAAACTTTATTTATGGGACTTGTCAACGGGTTAAATTATTCAATCGCGTGGTATACGTTATTATAAATCACCTTACCGTTAACAGTCAACAATATATCATTTTTTTATGATGTCTCTCAAACGCCGTTGTGAAAATCATATCATTTATAATAAATATAACTGGGCGCTGTGTTTTTCCATAATATGTTTGAAACCACTAGCCTGTTTTCCAGTAGCAGAAATTTATGATGTAATATGATTTTTTTCATTTTATTTATATGGAGGTTCAGCGATACGTAGAATGAAGGTGAATGAAGGTGAATGATGGTGAATGATGGTGAGTAAAGGCGCTTTTCCTCCCTCCGTCATGTTAAGAATAAACTCCTTAGTTCGGCAATTAACTTCTTACGCTTTCTGTGAGTCGTAATGATGAGTCTCTGTTCGAAAGAGTGAGTCTCTGTTCGTAAGAGTGAGTCTCTGTTCGTAAGAGTGAGTCCCTGTTCCGAAGAGCGAGTTTTTGTTCGTAAGAGTAAGTCTCTGTTCCTAAATACCTCGCTGCGTAAGAGTCAGTCCCACTTCGTAAGGGTCAGTCCCACTTCGTAAGAGTCAGTCCCACTTCGTAAGAGTCAGTCCCACTTCGTAAGAGTCAGTCCCACTTCGTAAGAGTCAGTCCCACTTCGTAAGGGTCAGTCCCACTTCGTAAGAGTCAGTCCCACTTCGTAAGAGTCAGTCCCACTTCGTAAGAGTCAGTCCCACTTCGTAAGAGTCAGTCCCACTTCGTAAGAGTCAGTCCCACTTCGTAAGACTGAGTCTGTAATAACAAGTTTCCACAGCAGAAAATTTTCTTCTTAATTCCTCTTAATAGTTCATTCTGGTTTACATATTATTTTATTGTAGCCGGAGGGTAAAATTCATGCTAAATCTGATTACTTCCCATTCCCCAGGAGCCGCAAGACTCTTATGGGTTTAGTGCTTCCCTGAGTATACACTGGTGAGAATCTAGATATAGTGGTTGATTTTGGTTGAGGCGAAGATAGAGATATATTAATCTTATTCCATTCAAAACTCATGGTAAGTCAGACCAAAACTAGCAGGCCAGTGCTCTAACAACTGTAACCTGCCGGCCTATTAAGGTTCATCCACCTATGTGTGTTTCTGCACAAATTTAGAAGGTTTGCAGAGGCCCCACTTGTTCTTTGTTAGATTTGTTTAAATAAATTTCATATTGCTATATTTACGCGTTTGAATTAATGGAAGTTGTAGGAATTTAAATTTTAATATCAAGCGAAAGATTGCAAATATGTGTTCCAGTATAAACAGTTTCTAAAACCATGAACAACACATGATACAGAAAAGAACAGTGTCAATCACTTTCCTTGTGAAATAAGTCGGTAATACCTGACAATGAAAACCTCAACATATTACGTGTTAAGAGCTAAGTTATCGTGAAGCATATATTAAGAATTCACTTAAAGTGCCAGATAGTGACGTGCGCTGAGTTCCTTGTTTAGAATGTGATAGATTTTATCTTGGTCAAACGGGGAAGCCCCTTTTATCTAGGCTAGTCCAACACCTGTTCTCAATACTAAATACGAGTTGAGTCGGAATCTACCTGGAGGGTGTATACCTGCAGGGTATTCCAGGGGTCAACGCCCCCCGCAGACGGGTCCATGACCAAGCCTCGAGTCTAACGCAATATTTCCACACCTGAGTTCTTTTGACCATCCTGTCCATAGGAATATGAAAAATACCATGAATTGTGGATCCCCCATCGTGCATAACATTACTGAACACCCATTAATTCGGCACGAACCAACACTCTCAGTGAAGCAGAATTGTGGTTTGTATCATCTAGACAATTTATTTTCTTCAAATATTGTACACAGTCTAACAACTGACACTTTTCAACAGATAATAATGACGTAACTAAGTGTACAACACTAATAACACCCGCCAAGAAACCATTATTTTCCAATAGATCGTGACGACTGCAGCAAATGTGCGAACAAAAATAGCAGAGATATTCGTAGATTCCCTCGCCCAGTGTTCCATGTGAGTGGTGTGCCTCTATATTTTCTGGTAATAAATAGCTTGTTCCCTCATATGTGTAGCTATGGCTCGCTCATCTTGGCTATCCTGAGCTACATATGACTTTGGGCTTTTCTTTACTTAAATGTATATGTGTATTTGCCATTTAGTGTTCGTGTGATGGTCGTATGACTAATACTGACTCTAGGATAATTATATATATATATATATATATATATATATATATATATATATATATATATATATATATATATATATATATATATATATATATATACCACTTCCATAGGAAGTGGAATAGAATTCTTCGTCCGTAAGCCATGCGTGTCGTAAGAGGCGACTAAAATGCCGGGAGCAAGGGGCTAGTAACCCCTTCTCCTGTATACAGTGGACCCCCGAGTTTCGTAAAAACTTCACTCCTGAAGTCTGCTCAAGTGCCATTACCGAACGAATTTACTCCCTTAAGGAAAAATTTCACGTAGGTTAGTCTATTTCAGACCCCCAAAAATACACTTCCACAAGAACTTACAAAATTATACTTACATAATTGCACGATTTCCGGGGTATTCGTTAACCGAGGGTCCACTGTATATTACTAAATGTAAAAGGAGAAACTTTCGTTTTTTCTTTTGGGCCACCCTGCCTCAGTGAGAAACGGCCGACGTGTTGAAAGAAAAGAAATATATATATATATATATATATATATATATATATATATATATATATATATATATATATATATATATATATATATATATATATATATATATATATATATATGTCGTGCCGATTAGGTAAAACTTGCGATTTTGGCTTAAATAGCAACGCTCACCTTGCCATATAAGACAAGTGAAAATTTGTGTATGCAATAATTTCGCCAAAATCATTCTGAACATAACGAAAAAATATATTTCATTGTGTTTGTTTATTATTAAATTAATGTTAACGTATCTAAAATATATTTATTTGGGTTAGGCTAAATTAAATTGCGCTTGTTGTAATAAGGTTAGGTAGGTTTTCAAAGTTTCTCTTGGTACAAAATTATAAATTCTTATATTAACATAAATGAAAAAATATATCTTTAAACGTATAAGAGAAAATTTTAGAAAGGACTTAATTTTAGATGAGTTCCTGCTAATTGACCAGTTTTACCTAATCGGCACGACATATATATATATATATATATATATATATATATATATATATATATATATATATATATGAATATGAGGTTAATAACGTTCATTCTTGAAAATAATGACAGTAATTGAGACAGTCGCCTATAATAGGTCATTCAGTTATTTTTTTTTAAATAATTATAGTTTTAGATATCAGCATTAACTCGTCGACTCAGATATCATCTGCTGAAACATACATACATATTTTAAAATCCATTTGTCGGCTATTAGACAAATATAATAATTATAAGTATAATCAACTTAAGCGTTAAACCCTAAGGGTTTAACGCTGGATAAATGTAAGTTAGTCGTTTAAAACAACAGCCTCAGAAGATAAACTCACTGTTAATACCATTAATAATCTTCGACTTGTTCTCTGTCTTGTTTTTTCTTCCTGTATCATCTGGATGTCAACACTGTAATGTCCGCAGTTCTCGGACGCAGCTTCCATGCCAAGGAATGAGGTGTTTTTCCTAATATCTCTGTGGATTTCCTAGATGACCCTATTAGTTTCGTTAATCAAGCAAGCTTCTGAAGAAGGTTCATATGGAAAGGCCTGAAGTTATCTTTATATTCCTCTTACTCCTTCATGGCTGTATTGCGTATCATTTTCGCTTCTTTCTGACATATGAAGATATGAAAAGAGCACTTCAGTAGGCCTACTGGCCCATGCTGAAACTCATAGCTGGTGATACGTGAATCCTCTGAGTTAAGACTACATCTCTTCTGCTGAACCAACATTGTTGAAGAGTCGCTAATCTGTTTCTGTGAGGCTGGATGCTGGTATGCTTTTTACAGTGCAAATATATCAAGGGCATCTGGTCTCCTGCCCATCTGACTGAACAGTTTGTTGTGGATTAAATCAATGCTGACTCGATTATTTTCTTTTAGAATTGGCAGTTATGTGCGTGATGTTGCTTCTTTCTAATTTATAGCATGGCTGTGGCTTTATGTGTGCTGACTGCTTGTGTTCTAATGTCCGCTTTACCAGTCTGCGACCTATCTCGCCTACACACAAATTATGAAAATGGACACTTGTGTACAGTTCTGGACATTTACTAATGGAAGCGTTTCACCCCGAGTGCCTATTTTTTAGTCCTCGTAAATCCACACTTGGCGAAACGTCTTCAGTAAATGTCCAGAACGGAATACAAGTGTTTTCTTCCACTGTTTGTCGGTATTTATCAAGGCATTTACAACACACGTCACTGTTACAAGAAATTTTGTCACTGCCTGGTGCTTGCAACACAGTCACCATCACTCAGGCAATAGCTGTCATGGCCCGCAGAACAGCACCATCCCCCCTACCCCTTCTTAGTCGTGGAGGCACTCTCCCTCCCACCTCCAGAACACCTGGAAGGAGAGGCACTGTTGGCTCTACACCATTTGGAACTAAAAGACATGGCATAAGAATATTTTTTGACAGTGTTACCAGTCGCAATGGTGAGCACCAACAATAGTTTCCCAAATTTTCCCACCAACGAAGATTATGAGAAAAAAAATATTAGTAGCTATGTGCGCATATTTGCGCACATAGCATTTATAGTTACCATAGCAAACAAGTATGTAAGAAGTGAAATGAATACACAACAAGGAATAATAAAAATTATCATACCAGCTGTCTCCCACCGATATACGGTATCCATAAAAAGAGAGAAAAAAACACATTCACCATCACTCAGTCGCTGTCTTGCTAAAAGTACATTGGCATTACAGTTCAGGTGATCCCCCACCTTCGGAATGCAGGCACTGTACTTCCCACCTCTAGGACTCAAGTCCGGCCAACCTGTTTCCCTGAATCTTTTCGTAAATAATAATTAAATTATGAAACTAAAAGCAAATTACCGACTGTACTAAAGTTGCCATTACTGAGAGCTTTGCGTATCTCCAAAAACAATTGTTGTCAAAGATATTTGAAGTTATTTTGAGGTATTTTGGGGTTGATGAGTTCGAATGTGACAGTAGTTTGCGAGATATTGCACACCTACCCTCAGTTAACAGGGACTTTAGCAATAACGCGTGTTTGTATATGTAGTGATAATTTGTATTATTTTTAAATTATTTAATATTAACGAAATGAGTTGTATCAACAACGACCACGTGACAATACTGTAACCTTTATATTATTTTTTCTCACATAAACATGAGTTCTTCACGAAGAGTCTGCTTAAACAATCCCAATTCATTTTGTTCCATTTGTGGCGAGTACTCTTTGCAAAAACAAAGAAAAAACATCACAGATTTTGTAAAACAAGTTTATCTTGTGTATTTTGGAGTGGCGCTTTTAGAACAAGACAAGTCTTGGGCTCCCCATATGGTGTGCAAAACCTGTGAAGAATGCTGACCAGAGTGAAAAATAGGCAAAGGAAAAGCTTAAACTTGGGTGTGTCTATGGTGTGGTGAGCCGAAAAACCACCACGACGATTGTTATTTCTGTATGGTGAATGTGAAAGGTTTCAGTCGATACAAGAACGTCAAGTGGGAATATCCTGATTTGGAGTGAGCAGAGAGACCTGAGCCACAAAGTGAAGACGTTACCATACCAGTGTTTACAACACTGCCTGACCTTTCATTGTTAGATAATGAAGAAACTCTGGGTTTAAGATGTAGCACAAGTGATACCAGTGGAATATAGAGTAAGCATTTCAACAGCCCAGCAGTTCTCCCAAGAAGAACTCAGTGACTTCAGTCTATCAAAACAAGCATCTGAAACTTTTGGCATCCAGACTGAAAGAAAAGAACTGTCTATAACAAGAAGTTAAAATAACAGCGTATCGGACAAGAGAGGTTGAACTCCTTCCTCACATCAGCAAAGATGAAGAACGTTTATACTGCAATAACATCCCTGGACATCTTCTTCCAATGGGACTTGAATATCGACCAGGAGATTGGCGGTTGTTTATATGCAGAACCATTAGAATCTTGAAATACGTCTTATTGTACAATGGTAACTAATATGTATCTCTACCAACTATTCACTCAACAAAACTGTGCTGTTGACCAACATTGAAGAAAATCGTACAAACAACGTTTTCATATGTAGTAATTAGTGGTATCTGAATTATCTTACTATGTTAATCTGTTATTATACAGAATGAAGTATTAGTATAGTATTACATAATTTGACTTTTGCATAATCTAAAAAAAATAGTTTCAATGCGAATTGTAAGTTAGTCCCGCCTGATCAATATATTTTTTCATATCATTTATGTTTTTCAAAGGGATAATAAATATACCGAAAACTACATTTAATCAAGCAAAACCGATGACATATTCGGAATCAGCACCATAAACTTACGCCAAAATCGGTGTAATATCGTTGCCTATAAAATGAGTGTTGACCAGTTAGTATATATAATTAGGCGGCGCAGGAGCGCACCTCAGACAGCTCCGCCAACCAGTCGATTGAATACGAGACGACAAGGAACAACATTTATGTTATGTTCTTACAAAATATTAATGTTCGATCGAGGTAACACACCACCCCAGCCATCTATGCTGACCTGCCTCACACCACCCCAGACATCTATGCTGACCTGCCTCACACCACCCCAGACATCTATGCTGACCTGCCTCACACGACCCCAGACATCTATGCTGACCTGCCTCACACCACCCCAGACATCTATGCTGACCTGCCTCACACCACCCCAGACATCCATGTAGACCTGCCTCACACGACCCCAGCCATCCATGTAGAACTGCCTCACACCACCCCAGACATCCATGTAGAACTACCTCACACCACCCCAGACATCCATGCAGACCTGCCTCACACCACCCCAGACATCCATGTAGACCTGCCTCACACCACCCCAGACATCCATGCAGACCTGCCTCACACCACCCCAGACATCCATGTAGACCTGCCTCACACCACCCCAGACATCCATGCAGACCTGCCTCACACCACCCCAGCCATCTATGCTGACCTGCCTCACACCACCCCAGCCATCTATGGTGACCTGCCTCACACCACCCCAGCCATCTATGCTGACCTGCCTCACACCACCCCAGCCATCTATGCTGACCTGCCTCACACCACCCCAGCCATCTATGCTGACCTGCCTCACACCACCCCAGCCATCTATGCTGACCTGCCTCACACCACCCCAGCCATCTATGCTGACCTGCCTCACACCACCCCAGCCATCTATGCTGACCTGCCTCACACCACCCCAGCCATCTATGCTGACCTGCCTCACACCACCCCAGCCATCTATGCTGACCTGCCTCACACCACCCCAGCCATCTATGCTGACCTGCCTCACACCACCCCAGCCATCTATGTAGACCTGCCTCACACGACCCCAGACATCCATGCTGACCTGCTTCACACCACCCCAGACATCATCCAGACCTAATTCACACCACCCCAGGCATCATCCAGACCTACCTCACACCACCCCAGGCATCATCCAGACTTACCTCACACCACCCCAGGCATCATCCAGACCTACCTCACACCACCCCAGGCATCATCCAGACCTACCTCACACCACCTCAGGCATCATCCAGACCTACCTCACACCACCCCAGGCATCTAGACCTACCTCACACCACCCCAGGCATCATCCAGACCTACCTCATGCAGGGTTGTTAATTGTCCACATATTGAAAAAATCTTACGATGATACCCATGAGATGTGAAAAAGACACTTTATGTACAGCTCAGGACATTTATTAAAGGAAACGTTTCACCATGAGTGGCTTTTTCAGTCCTAATACAGAGATAACTAAGCAACAAGTATATATAGTGCCAGGAGTCAGTTGGAAAGCCTCGAGGGTAGTAGAAGTAGTATTAATAGTAGTAGTAGTATTTGTAGTAGTAGTACAAATGTGGTGAAATGGATTGGGGTTTAGACGGACCTGTCACCACCCCATTGTAACTTTGCAGATAAATAAAATCTTTATCTTTATTTTCACCACGTTACAGCGGTCTCCAGATTGGTTATCAACCGCATATTACCCATAGTGGAGGCCACTGTAACGTGATCTCCAACCCAACCCATCTCACCACAATTGTACTACTACTACTACCACTACTACTACTACCACTACTACTACTACTACTACTACTACTACCCACGCAAGTTTCCACCTGACCCCTGCCACTGTATATACTCGTTTTTTAGGTGTGTATTAGGACTGTAGTTTTTATAAGTGTCTCTGTCCACATTTTGCCTCATTAATTCAAAATACATTCCATCATATCCAAGAACCTCCCTAACCCCATTATTACCCTCACTCCAACACTCCTCACTCCATCACCCACTCACTCCATCACCCACTCACTCCATCACCCACTCTATCACCCACTCACTCCATCACCCCTCACTCCATCACCCCTCACGCCATCACTACTCCATCAACTTCCGTCCTCACTTCCCCTCTCCCCTTGATCTGCCTCAGAGACGGAGAGGGGAGAGGAAAGAGAGACGAGAAGACGGGAGTAGGAATGTTTGTGTTCTGCTGTCAGAATAACAGATTTAGGAGTACGTCCGTCCGTTGTCCGTCTGTCCGTTGTCCGTCTGTCCATCCGTTTGTACTCCCTCCCACGTCTCTCTCTCTCTCTCTCTCTCTCTCTCTCTCTCTCTCTCTCTCTCTCTCTCTCTCTCTCTCTCTCTCTCTCTCATTCTCTCTCACTCTCTCCAAAGCATTAGTAATGTGAATTCCTTTATGTATTTTATAAGTCAAGACCTGTTTTCCATTTTCTATGTCCGAAGTCCTAGTGTATAGACCTTTTAAATACAAAAAAATCTAAGGATCATTTCTGCAGGCCTCCTGGCCTATGCTAGGTAGGGTCTTCTCAAGTCGAAGTCTTCTCATTCTTAGAAACACAAGAAGAATATTGAGCAAATTAAGTTCAAGATTAACGTGAGGTCAAGATCATATATATGGACAGGGACCTAATTATTCCTATGTTTATTTCTTGATAAATTTATCTTGAGATTAAACTACATTGATCCTGTTAACGACTGCCCGTCTGGTTGTATATTAGCAGTCCAGGAAGTTAGGGTAGGAGGTGGAGCCCGGGTGCATTCTTTTCTGCAGCTAAAAGCTAAAATAAAAGATATAATCAGTTAAAAAACAAGAGAGATTATCATCATACGGTCATTTATCTGGTCCAGAGGAAGGAAATGGGGGCCGTCCAAGAGAGTGGTGCATACTCGAAGAGAACATAAACAAACTCAGTCTACTGAGTTTTACGGCCACTGGTGTTCAGCAGAGTTATGGCTCTGGCTAAGGACACTCGTGTACAGTTCTGGACGTGTATTAGAGGAAATGTTTCGCCCCGAGATGTTTCGTCAGTTCCAGCCATGAGTTATGACTGAAGAAGGCAGCCGTGCCGAAACGTGTCTTGTAATAATTGTCTTGAACCGTATATGAGAGTCCTTAGAAATAGTTTGTCGGTATTACCATACCATAGTTGGTATCACTATACCATAGTTGGTATCACCATACCATAGTTGATACCACTATACCATAGTTGGTATCACTATACCATAGTTTATACCACCATACCATAGCTGGTATCACTATACCATAGTTGGTATTACCATGCCGTAGTTACCACCATACCATAGTTGGTACTACCATGCCGCAGTTACCACCATACCATAGTTGGTACTACCATGCCGTAGTTACCACCATACCATAGTTGGCATCACCATAACATTGTTCGTACCACCATACCATAGTTGACACTACCACACCACTGTTGGTACCACCATACAATAGTTGTGCTACAAAAAGGGGCGATCTCTATTAAGTATAGACATTTCCAGAGACTACTAGAAGGTCTTACCCTCTAGCATTCAACCTGTGTCTGGTTGTTCATAACAAGTAGTTGCAACTGATAGGATACTAACGAAATAAAAATGGAGAAGTTTATTAACAAAGTTGTCTAGGTGGACAAAATGAAAATAAATGAATTTTATATGATATGGGATATAAGCTCCTACACTGCTCTCGTAGAGCAAAGAGATATTGTACAGTATTATAGTGCTGAAGGCTCATTTCGTTTCTTTATGACTCTTAATTACCGTCTGGTACGTTGTCATCGATTATAAAAATAATACTAGTATTTACAAGCGTGTGTGTGAAAATGTGTGTGCTCAAAGTGGTTCGTTGTCTCAATAAGACTCGACTCGACGTAAACAGTGACTGACTTAACGTCCTCAAATAATCTATCTTCTTGACCAACCAGGCAATCGAAATAGCTTGCTTGAACCATAAGACGAACGATTCGCCGAACAACAATAATATAACAAGCAGCAGCACAGCGTCAAGAACAAGGAGACAAAATAACGACCATACCTATGGTATGGTACCACCATACCATAGGTGGTACCACTATACTATAATTGGTACTACCATGTTATAGTTGGTACCACAATATTATAGTTGGTACCACCATGCTATAGTTGGTACCATCATACTATAGTTGGTACCACCATGCTATAGTTGGTACCATCATACTATAGTTGGTACCATCATACTATAGTTGATATCACCATGCTATAGTTGGTACCATCATACTATAGTTGATACCACCATGCTATAGTTGGTACCCCCATACCATAGGTAGTACCACCTATGGTATGGTGGTACCACCATGTCATAGTGGTACCACCATACCATTGTTGGCACTACTATATGTAGTGCTAACTATGGTATGGTAGTTGACACTACCATAACTTTGTTGGTCCACCATACCATAATTGGTATCACCATAACATTGTTGGTACCACCATACCATAATTGGTATCACCATAACATTGTTGGTACCACCATACCTTAATTGTTATCACCGTAACATTGTTGGTACCACCATACCATAGGTGATTCTACCATACCGTAGGTGATATCACCATACCATTGGTGATACCACCATACCATAGGTGGTACCACCTATGGTATGGTTACCATCATATTATAGTTACTAAAATACCATTGTCTGTATCACCATTTGCAGCAGCACAGATTATCTTGCAATGGGACCATCGTAAGCTGTCATGTCATACTTATAAATTCATGGGAGGTGCTAAACCCGCTGGGGTTATACAGCTTCTGGGGATTAGGGTTATGGATAAACAGCTTTGATCAAGTGAAAAGAAGCTCTAATTTCTCCAGCTAAATTCTGTTGTGAGTGTTGAAAGCTCATCCCGAGTGTGATTACCACTGATGGATCTCTAACTAGTCAGGACCAAGAGTCTTTCAACAGTATCATTGCACACCTCTCTTGCAACTTGTCTTCACTAAAAAAGTGCATGGTGATACAAGATGTGGTAAAAGACATGTTCGCGACTCGTGGCGAAAAATTTCCTCTAATAAATGTCCTGAACTGTACATGTGTTTTTCCTGACGCGGGTGTTAGTCATATGATGACCCGCCGGTGGAGCTTTCGGTCATCTGACCGAGGCCTTCCGCTGGTTTACCGGTCTACCCCTTTAAAAATTAGGGTTATATGTTGTCTTCAATAGTACGGGTAGATATGACAGCTGTTTATTGGTGGGGTCCAGTGCGGTCGCCATATACTCGTTTGCGTAAGGAAAGGTTGCATTGTAGCTGTCTGCTCTGGCATGGGGCGGGATAGAAGTTCAGGAATGAAGGGAAGTTAGTCCCTGAAGCTGAACTACAGTACTAGAAACCTAAGAACCTCAGTGTAGTACGCTGGTGAAACTGGTCTTCGAAGCAGACCTAATAAAGCACGAGACCAAATGAGTTTTCCCTGTGGTACTCTGGTGAAGGTGATCCTTGAAGGTGATCTACCATAACCAGACACCAAGTCAGCTTCCCTGTGGTACGCTGCTAAAGTTAAGAACCTTCAGGCAACTCCGTCATCACAGAAGGAACTCTGTCCTGAAAGTAGTCGCTGAGGAAGAGAAGGGAGGTGGATAACTCACACTACCGTGGCTCAGACAATTAACCAACCCACAAATTGGAAATCAAATTTATAAGACATTTCAATCTCTCCTGGACCATTATCAAGTCGTGAGTAATAATATGAAAGAACGTAGGAAAACGTCGTGAACGTTTCATATCCACTTTGTGGGTTAGTTATCAATGGAATCAGATATTTGCTATGATTGAGGTTTTACCAGAAAACTGTTATTCTCGGTCTAATTGGATCGTTTCCGAAACTGCATTTTCGATTAAATGAAGGAAATTATTGTTTGCGATATCCTGGCGATGATAGGCAGCAGTATACAGCATATTATCGGGGACGCGCTGAACCCTTAGGAATCCTACAGCGTTTGGGGAATAGAAGATAAGAGGGTATGAGACGAGGAAGAGGAGGGACCCGTCGCCGAAATCCAGACTTCCCCCTTCCCTTGAAGGGATGGCTGAGAGCGCTGACACTGTTGTTGTAATTGTTGGTGGTAGTCAGGGCTCAGAGTGACCTTTGTTATTGTTGGTGGTAGTGGCCAGGGTTCACAGTGACCTTAGTATTGTTGTTGGTGGTGGCCAGGATTCACAGTGACCTTTGTTATTGTTGTTGGTGGTGGCCAGAGTTTACCGTGACCTTTGTTATTGTTGTTGGTGGTGGCGAGGGCTCGCAGTGACCTTTGGAAACTTTGGAAAAACATTTACCAGCTGTCACAAAGGGCACCATTTACCCTGTGTTAAGCAAGAGTAGGCGTAGTAGAGTGCCAACTGCGCAGGCGTGTCAAAATCTCTCACTCTCTCTCTCTCTCCCTCTCCCTCCTCAACAGATGCAACTTTGAGATAATGCTAGTCTACCCTTCCTCTCCTAATTGTCTCTCTCCTCTCTCTTCATTTTTCCCCTCTCTCTCTCTCTCTCTTCCCCTCAGTTTCTCAATTTCTCCTACACAGGTGTGACTAAGAGATAAATCCAGCTTCTTAAGTTTTACTACCACCATCTTCCTCTTTTCTTTCTTCCTTTTTCCCTCCTCCTCCTCCTCCTTCTTTCGGTTTCCTATTAATTCTTCTTCTCCATCTCCTTGGAATTATAATCCGTTCTCGCTCTGTATATTCTCTTCTATTTCTCTTCTTCGTATGCTATTATCTCTTTTCTTCCTTCTCTGTTTATCGTTTGTTTGTTTTATTTTTCTTTCTCCATTTTCCCCTAGATCTTCATTTTCTTCTTCATAGTTTTCTCCTCCCTCTCCTTCTCCTTGTATTTCTTTGTCTTATTCTTCATCATCGCCTTCGTCTTCTTCGTCTCTTTCGTCTTCCTCCTCTTCTTCATCTTCGTTTTCTTCGTCTCTTTCGTCTTCCTCCTCTTCTTCATCTTCGTTTTCTTCGTCTCTTTCGTCTTCTTCTTCTTCTTCTTCCTCTTCGTTTTCTTCTTTATCTTCTTATTCGTCTTCATTTTTTATTCTTGTTCTATTATAAATGTTTTCCATCTTATTTATATTTATTTATAGATTTGATAGTAGAGAGGCGCAAAAGAGGAAACATCTTCACCATCTTTCCTTCAATAGCTGTCTTGGCACTGTAGTTCAAATGACACTTGAGAGTTGGCACTGTGCATCACATCTCTTCTTACCCTTTCCTCTTCCCTCTTCTTACCTCTCATCTTACCTTTCATCTTCCCTCTCTTTTTCCTTCTCATCTTCCCTCTCTTCTTACCTCTCATCTTCCATCTCTTCTTCCCTCTCCTCTTCCTTCTTTTCTTTCCTCTTTTCTTACCTCTCGCCTTCCCTCTCTTCTTCTCTGCTCTTCCCTCTCTTCTTCCTCTCCTCTTCCCTCTCTTTTTCTCTCCCTTCTTCCATCTCTCTTTCTCTCCCTTCTTCCCTCTCTTTCTCCTCTTCTTTCTCCTCTTTCCTCTCCTTCACTGTGTCTTCTTTCCTTCTGTTGTGTTTCTAGTTTCTTCCTCCTCCTTCTTTTCATCCTTCTCCTGCTCCTCCTCCCTTTGTTCCTTTTTCTGATCCTTCTCCTGATCCTTTTCTTCCTGGTCCTCTTCCTCCTCCTCCCGTTCTCATAACACGATTTTCCTGACGATTTTCTCTCCAATCTCCCCTTCATTTCTCTCTCTCTCTCTCTCTTCACGCCTTGCTCCTCTTTTACCAATTTCTACGCCTCGTTACCCTTCTTCTCTCTCTCTCTCTCTCTCTCTCTCTCTCTCTCTCTCTCTCTCTCTCTCTCTCTCTCTCTCTCTATTAAAGATTAGAGATTTTTCAATTTGGTGGCCAGACATCAACGATGAATGAACCAGCCGGGTTGGGCCAGCGAGGAGACCGCGATCTCCTATCTCGCGTTGACCGCGATCTCCTGTCTCGTGTTGACCGCGATCTCCTATCTCGTGTTGACCGCGATCTCCTATGTTGCGTTGAGCCCAGACAGAGCACTGAAATTAACAAGTCCACCTAAGTCTTGAGTACCCTTAGTACATGGAGTACACTTTAGTACATAGGAGTCACTTAGTACATAGGAGTACACTTTAGTACATAGGAGTACACTTTAGTACATGGGAGTACACTTTAGTACATGGGTGTACACTTTAGTACATGGGAGTACACTTTAGTACATGGGAGTACACTTTAGTACATGGGAGTACACTTTAGTACATTGGAGTACACTTTAGTACATTGGAGTACACTTTAGTACATGGGAGTACACTTTAGTACATTGAAGTACACTTTAGTACATGGGAGTACACTTTAGTACATGGGAGTACACTTTAGCATATGGGAGTACACCTTAGTACATGGGAGTACACTTTAGTACATGGGCGTACACCTTAGTACATGGGAGTACACTTTAGTACATGGGCGTACACCTTAGTACATGGGAGTACACTTTAGTACATGGAGTACACTTTAGTACATGGAGTACACTTTAGTACATGGGAGAAAAGTAATGTTGTTACATCTAAAAGTGTGATATTTTGCACATCTGTGAACAGCGTGAAACCTTTTATTTTGAACACTGGTAAGTTCTTGTGGGTCGGCTGTGAAATTCCTCTTTGAACAAGTATTCGCTAGTGTAAGAAATTTAGGAGTGAACACTTTTGAACTCATAGGGGGAAAAGAGAATGAACGTTTTTGAACGTGGAGTGAACACCTGCTGGTACTGAGAACAATGGAGAACTCTAATGAACATTTTTTGTGAACTTTAATGAACTCTGGAGTTGAACATTAACAACGGATGAACACTTGTTAGAAAAAACGGTGAACACTGTTGAACGCTGATGAACATTTTTTTTTAAATTATTGAACTTTTGTAATACGTAAAACCTCGCAATTAACTGTTGAACACAACGATAATGAACAGAGACCAGCTGTGGTGAACACTAGTGAACAATGAGTTACTGAACAGGTGTACAAAAAATATTATGAACAATAATCAACTTTTCCAGAGAGGCTGTGAACACTAATGAACAAGGTGGGAACTTTGTATGAACTTTGAACAATGCTGAAAGCAAGTAATTTTTTTTCTCTTCTGTGAAGATAAATAAAACTTTGTAGAATGAGCTTTTGTGACGACGTTTCGCTCGTTGAAGAGCTCCATTAAGTTATTTTCTCGCTTCGTTTCAAGCTCTATTAAACTGTGTTTCGCTCGTGTAGAGCTCTGCACAGAGCGTTGCCTAACATAAAGCTCTATAGAAAGCGTTGAATATCCTGATAAAGCTCTACACAACGTGAGACATAATTTAATAAAGCTCTACACAGAGCGAAACATAACTTGATAAAGCTCTACACAGTGAAAAACAATTTGATAAAGCTCTACACAGAGCGAAACGTCGTCCCAAATACAAGACTTTCTCGGCCTTTAATAAGACTTGTTTACTTCAAGTCTTAAGTCTCTTCACTGTTGCCAACAGTACTATTTTTTCAACAGTATTTACTCTAGTAAAACAACGGATTTTCTATTTTTTTTCAGAAAGATCGTTTGTAATTCCCTCGTTGAACGTCGTTTTGAACTGATATGGAATTCGAGTTGAAAGCTACGGTGAACGCCAGAACGATTTTACGAAGTGAACGTGGAATTCATCTCTAATCTTTTCATTCACAGTGAACGGAGGCAACAGTCTGTGTACGGGGGGGGAAAAAGAGTGGGGAGTTATTCCACAGAAAGTCTTAGTGCGGTGAAAACACAGAAGCCTCTACCAGGAAGTGTATTGCGTAGGTCTGTGTAAAGTGTTGATAAAAAGGTGGACAGAAATTGCGTAAAGGGTGTCGAAACACAGAAGTCTGTACGGGGAATTTACACACACACAGAGGCGTCTGTGTAAGTGAAGTGGAAAACACAAACACGTCTGTGGTACGGAGTGTTAGAACCCGGACGTCTGTGTAAGTACACAGATATTATGTAGCCTTGTCTTGGCAAGATGTTTTTACAAGAGATTCACAGACGAATATTGCAGGTGAGTACTTTCATAAATATATATATATATACGTATATATTTTTTTTTTTTTTTTTTTTTTATATATATATATATATATATATATATATATATATATATATATATATATATATATATATATATATATATATATATATATATATATATATATATTTATTTATAGGTATATATATATCTTAAAAGGTTGTTAATATTAATTATTTTTTGTAATTCTGATTACAATTAATGGAAATTAATTACATATTGATTTTCCCCCTTATGTAAAAAAAATGACCTCTGGCATTTCTTATATTGTAAAAAAAATCTCCTTTTCAGTTCTGGGGAAAAAAATGTACATCTGCTCTTCCATCTGAATAAAAAATATGTTGTAACGTTGTCTGTTCTGGGCAATATTAATATTATCTGGTCACCTATATCCTTCAAACTAGAAAAAAAATACGTCTTGCAGTCTCCACTCTTGGAAAAAATAATAATTTCTGACTACATAAAGCCTATTAAAAGAAAAAATTACTTGCCGTCGTCCCCATCCTGGGAAAAAAATTACTACTAACCTTATGTTTCCTTGAAAAAAAAAATATAAATATATCACGACTTTCCCTTTGCCAGTTCAAAAATAATTGCACTATATATATCCTCCACACACTCGCAAACATTTTCCCAAGCTACTGTAATTACGCAGGAAATATACTGCGCCGGCTCCCCTTCCTACCTACCTAGTTACACTTAAATAAATAAAACATTTCCATAGTTTCGAGTGGCGCTTTCAAATATTTCCATAAGAACGAAAACTGTGGGGAGAGGATGTGCCGACGCTTGTCTAGGATAATTGTTGCCATCAGTGATGCTGTGCCCACCAGGACTCCTCACATCTCTCTGTCTCCATCTCTCTCTCTCTGTCTCTCTCTCTCTCTCTCTGTCTCTCTCTCTCTGTCTCTGTCTCTCTCTGGGCTACCAACACTTGCGGCTTAAGCTTCTTACTACCATTATTATTATTATTATTATTATTATTATTATTAGATATTTTATTATGAATTATTATTATTAGTTAATAATAATAATTCATGATAAAATAAATAATAATAATATTATTTTATTGGTTATATCATAAATTCTTTGATTTTGATATTATAACAATTATTTTTTTTGTTTCCCTTTTATTATTTTATAAAAATCCTATATCATATTATTATTATTATTATTATTATTATTATTATTATTATTATTATTATTATAACTAGCTAAAGGAGGAGGCAGTTAATCTTATTATTATAATCAAAAGAAGCGCTAAACCAGGAGGCAGTTAAGGTAAGATATAAACAACTAGTGGAAGAAAGATGGGCTAGTTGGAGTATAGGCAATGAGGTTTGAAGAGGTATGGAGAAGATTTAAGAAATATGTCAGAAAAAGTTTGCGGTTACAGGAAAGTGGGTGCGGGAGGGAAGAGCGAAAAAGTTAGCATATGAGAGGTTTTTACAAAGTAGAAGTGATGCAAGGAGGAAGGAGTATATGGAAAGAAAAAGAGAAGTTAAGAGAGTGGTGAAGGAATGTAAAAGGAGAGCAAATGAGAGAGTGGGTGAGATGCTATTAACAAATCTTGCTGAGAATAAGAAAAAGTTTTGGAGTGAGATTATTAAGTTGAGAAATCCTGGGGAACGGATGGATTTGACAGTTAAAAATAGGAGAGGAGAGTTATTAGATGGAGAGTTGGAGGTTTACCTGGAGAGGGTTGCGGGGGTCAACGCCCCCGCGGCTCGGTCTGAGACTAGGCCTCGTGGTGGATCACGGTCTGATCAACCAGGCTGACGTACTGACGTACGAACCAAAGTCCGGCTGGTCAGGTACTGACTTTAGGTGCCTGTACCCATGGCGAGGGTGACGTAAAACTACAGGTCAGTACGTAAACCACTGGGCCAGCTGGCTACAATAAGATCCATCCAAATGGGTATATTTATACACCATAGGAAGGTTAGCATGGACCTCCACTGTGACCACAAATGCAACTTTTTAAAGATGAATATCCCGGCAGCGTGGCTGTGACGAACTCTAGCTCATATCCCCACTAAGCAGTCATCATGACTGCTTAACAAACCGCGGTTTATTAAGAATATGTATATTTATCTTGAGGTAAGAATATGTATACTGATCTTGAGGTAAGAATATGTATATTTATCTTGAGGTAAGAATATGTATACTGATCTTGAGGTAAGAATATGTATACTGATCTTGAGGTAAGAATATGTATACTGATCTTGAGGTAAGAATATGTATACTGATCTTGAGGTAAGAATATGTATACTGATCTTGATGTAAGAATATGTATACTGATCTTGAGGTAAGAATATGTATACTGATCTTGAGGTAAGAATATGTATACTGATCTTGAGGTAAGAATATGTATACTGATCTTGAGGTAAGAATATGTATATTGATCTTGAGGTAAGAATATGTATACTGATCTTGAGGTAAGAGTATGTATACTGATCTTGAGGTAAGAATATGTATACTGATCTTGAGGTAAGAATATGTATACTGATCTTGAGGTAGGAATATGTATACTGATCTTGAGGTAACTATGTATACTGATCTTGAGGTAACTATGTATACTGATCTTGAAGTAATATGTATACTGATCTTGAGGTAAGAATATGTATACTGATCTTGAGGTAACAATATGGATACTGATCTTGAAGAATATGAATAATGATCCTGAAGAATATGGATATTGATCTTGAGATAAGAATAAGTAGAAATCCAGTACAAGGGAGCACACACTAGTGCATGGGAGAGCACGTAAACACACAGGAATACTCTCAGATACACTTAAAAAATGCGTACAGAATACATATATATATATATATATATATATATATATATATATATATATATATATATATATATATATATATATACTTGTGGTGAACAGGTTCAGCCTGAATGACCCTAGTATAGTCAAATAGATTTTAAACTCTTTTTAACCAATCAAATTTTTCTGACTGTTTTTCTTGATATTTGCCAAAAAAAATCATAATTTATTCCAGTTTTTTTTCAGATGCGTTATTTAGACCATTAAATACAAGTTTGCGTTTCAAAGCTGCCATTATTGTTTACAAGTTGGGAAAATAAGTTGATTTCTTCAGCTGCTACGGAAAAAAAAAAAAAAATTCTATTTCGGTTTTGCTCTTTCAGTTGCTTGAAAACATCACTTGACAAATCAACAATTCGCCGCTACGCTGTCAGGCAATTCCAGCCAATGTTCCAAAATTGTTTGCTCTTTTTTTTTTTTTTTTTTTTACATAAAGTGTTGAATAGGGCGGCAGCTGTGTAGGTCGCACGCTGGGTGCGGGATGCTGGTGCGCTCTTGCACTACATAAAGACGCAATGAAGGCAAATACTATACATAGTTGCAAGAGTAGGTACGATCGGGCACTGGGGGGCGGAAATCGGTGCATATATATATATATATATATATATATATATATATATATATATATATATATATATATATATATTATATATTATATATATATATAATGTATATAAATATATTTATACATTTCTTCCAATATGGATAAGGATTACAAGGCCCCTCTCCGTACTTCTCCTCACAGGGAGAGGGATTACAGTTTCCCCTACCACTCTGAAGCCCTACCACTCTGAAGCCCTACCACTCTGAAGCCCTACCACTCAGGCAGGAAGGGATATCGAACTGAAGGGATGCAGCTCTCTGCCTCCTCTCACAGTTAGCTGAATCAAAAGTTGGAATTAGGATTCAGTTATATGCTGAGTGGTGAGATTCTTCGACAGAGGATGGTAGACAAACTAACCGAAATAGCCTAATTTCTGACCTCGCATTAAATTTAGTTCAGTGTCTTGTATAGTACTGGTGCTACTGCTACCACCACAAGCACTACTTTTACTACCATTATCACATATCAATAACCACCAGAACTACCACTATTAAAACTACAACTACAACTACTACCACCAGTACCACCACCACTACCACCACCACCAGTACCACCACCACTACCACCACCACCACCATCACTACCACCACCACCACCATCACCACCACCACCACCACCATCACCATCATTACCACCATCACCACCACCACTATCACCACCACAACCCCCCCCCCCCACCCTCGAGCAGTATTATCATTTGATCTTTTCAATTCGGTCGCTGGCTCAACCTGTCCAACAGAATTGCACGCTCCCCAGCCTTTTCCAGTCTTTCTCAGCCATTTCCAGCCTTCCCAGCCATTTCTAGTCTTTCTCAGCCATTTCTAGTCTTTCCCAGCCATTTCCAGCCTTCTCCAGTCATTTTCAGCCTTCCCCAGCCATTTCCAGTCTTACCAGCCATTTCCGGCTTTCCTCAGCCATTTCCAGTCTTCCCCAGGCATTTTCAACCTTTCCCAGCCATTTTTAGCTTTCCCCAGTCATTTCTGACCCTCCCAGCCATTTACAACTTTCCTTACCCATTTCCAGCCTTACCAGCCATTTCCAGTCTCCCCCAGCCATTTCCAGTCTCCCCCAGCCATTTCCAGCCTTCCCCAGCCATTCCCAGCCTTCCCCAGCCATTTCCCGTCTCTCTCAGCCATTTCCCATCTCTCTCAGCCATTTCCAGCCTTCCCCAGTCATTCCCAGCCTTCCTCAGCCATTTCCAGTGTTCCTCAGCCTTTTCCAGTGTTCCTCAGTTATTTCGAGCCTTCCCCAGCCATTTTCATTCTCGAGCCATTTTCAGTATTCTTCAGCTATTTCCAATAGGACAAACTTATGACGACGTTTCGGTCCGGCTTGGACCATAAACTACGTAGTTAACCGTCCAACTCGGACCGAAACGTCGTCATAAGTTTCTCATACATGCGGTTGTGTATTGTTCCAGTCACTGTATCGCGCCTCTGTATTCTTTATAGTTTATGGTGTCATCAAATGATGTTATGG